>BOPP01000048.1:6242030-6262496 GCA_017312745.1 Gryllus bimaculatus
CGCCCCGCCCCCGTCGCTTGCCCTCGCCGCCCCCCCGTCCACCTCCCACCTCCACTCTCCGCCGCCACCGACGCTCGCCACCGACTGAACCCTAACACCCTTGAACACATCTCTCCGCCTGATGGTCCAGCCCCGATGCCTGTCCTCCGCTCATTTCCTACTACGACATACACTGACACTGATTCACCGCCGAAGAGGTACCTGCGAAGGTCTATGATAATATCCTCTCGTGTAATCTCAAACTGGGCAATGTCCTGAAGCACCTCATGTACCGAAAGTAATTCCAAGTACAAGTCCACTGGAAGTTTGCCCCTTTGCATGAACCTCCCCTGTATCTCAGGGTGACGTAGTGTATGTTTTTTGCGATCCGTACTTATAAATTGGACAATTAGACTAATGAAGTGATCGAAGTAATAACTCTAATTTAAATGTACACATTCTGGAGGAAATTATTTCTCTATATGTTGAGAAATGGTACCTCGCAACTGACGTGGACTACGGATACTACTTTAGAGATAATAAGTTTATTTCTCCGGTGCCTTCTCCTAATACAACAGTGTTCGAACAATTGAGCATTCTCTATGTAGAGCAAGTTATGCTTTTCTTACCCCCTACTATACTTACCCGAAGAACATCGGCACTCTTATCACTTTCCTTCATCCATGTATGTCCCTCTGTTTTCTCTATCATTCCACCCTCTTCTACCATGTAACAGATCTGGACACAACTTAGCAAGAGAGTTAAGTTAGTAACTAATACCTACTATGTTGCCAACACATAATGACCCCCGAAATGGGTAAAGTAAAGATGGCAAGAGACGCTGTAGAGCACTCCTGTGTCTCAGAGCATGTGTCAGACTGCCCCAACCCTGCTAGTGCGTGGCGATCAACACCATTTTAAAAAGTTTTGAAATGTAGCTACTCATTCAACTCGGTTCAAGGCGCTTATTCCAAGCTTACGTGCGAGTCGTTGTTGGGATATATCTCGCTCAGGAATAGATATAAGAACGAACCTTCCGTCCCCATACCCGCTTAAAATCCTTTACGTGAAATAAGAGAAATTCACCGCCACCTCTCAAGAGTGTAAAACGCCATATCGTGACATAAAAACAACTTGTATGGGACTAAACGTTGCGTAGGTGTGTGATACCCGCTAGGCGCAATTGGCGTCAAATTCCAATTTAATACAACAATCAAAGCCAATACGATTTCAATCATCTTAGTGATTCTCCCCACCCGATTTGACGACGTCATCCTACTTATACTTTCATATCTTACTCACCCAAGCCCTTATTCGCAATACGAGAGGCCACCATGCATCCATTTCAACACTTTAATCCGCTTATTAACTCAGGAGTCTGCCTTCTATTTATTTCTTCTAGCTGTGATGCCTAATCTCTACACCAACAATTTATCGTGCCTATATCACCAATTAAGTAGTGTCGTGGATCACACTGTAAATGTAAAAACTCTACCCAGCATTAGTTCCTCTTATTAAGTGACCACGAGATCCTTCTTCCTTTCTCATTGGCGTCCCAGTGACAATATAGAGTGCCGTACTATAATGGTTTCTGTGTCCAAAAGTTAAAAATTAAGTAGTCTACTAATAACACCCTTATATTTCGCGATAGATTACGAGTTGTAGGCAAAGAAATAGCAATTTCATTTGATCAATCTCTTGAAAAAACGTAAATATCCTACCGTCTAAAATCCCATATTAAATGAGATTTACTAGTCTTTGCGGAACATCTTGATTAATTTGTGACGCAGCATTAATAGTAGTCCCTACAGCACGTCATAGCTGTCGTCTTTTACCTTGACGCTAGGTTCAAAGGCACACGGTGGGGGTATATGTGGGTGAAATATGTTGATACCTCTTCAATCCAGAAATAAGTCAATCGTGGTACCCACGACCGAGCGCGCCCCGGAGGCAAAGTCTGTGCGTGTCGCCTCCGCGCCGCGAGGTGGAAATTGTGTCATCTCACACTCGGGCCGAGGGTCATGAGTACTCGAGCGATACTGAACTAGGAAGCAACCGCGCCCGTGCCATGCTTGGCGCAGACAAGGACAAGAACGACAAACCCTCGTTAACTGTTTGCGTGACTAAAAGCGCGCATCGGGCAGGTCATCCAGAAGCTGGAAAGTGATTTTGGCCCGCGTCGACGTTGCGTCGTACCAGTTAAGCACGGACCGGTGTCACTCCTAAGAGAAAACATAGGCGGGCGGTGAAAGATCCTTTCAAGCCAGGCCGACGGCCTCTTTATTCGCCGCCCACGCTCCACGGAGCCCGCCCCTTCTGCCGGGCGGTTCCGCCGCTGTGCCGCCACCACGCTTTCGCTACACACGCTTGCCGGCTGTCCCGCGCACCCCAGACCAGTACTCGGCTTACATTACCAATCATCGGTGCGCAGCTCTTCCGACAACCTCCTGAGCCGCACCCCTCTCCACTTATTAACTTACTACACCCAGTAGGACGCCAGCCCTATCCACGCTCCTGTGTCATCTCTCGTGTTCTCGCGCGATCTTCCTACGTATCTCTAGCGTCCTCTGGTGCCTCCTACCACCGCGACCGCGTTTCTACTCACTCACTCTCGCCTCTGCGCCGTCCATCATCATGCGCTCTGCTTCTTCACCACACCAAATCGATTCGTCTTCGCTCTCGCCACCCTCGCGCTCTCTCGCGCTACTGGTATTTCTCCGTGATCACTCTACTCCGAACCACCCGCTGACTCTCCTACAGCCTTCGATGCACATTACTGTCATAAACGCTCCCGCGTGTGCACGAACTTTACGCCCCGACTCTCGACCCTTTCTCCCCGCTTTCTCCTGAAAAATTGTGCCCATTTCCCACCTCTGCGCCCGATCTGCTCTCCGCCTTCTCTATAGACATCACGCCTTCTCTTCTCGCAATCTCCCTTCTTCCCAGTCAGTTCTCGATGAAAGAAAGACGAGTTTATTGCGACCCACAACACCACTGCGTCATATTGATATAACCGATACCGCATTCTCCTCCCCGCTCCTCCGCTCGCCTCTCCTCCCCGCCCCGTACCACCCCCAGCGTTCCCGGCGCGTCTCTCTCTGTCTCCTCAGAGCGCTCTCCGTGCTGACTAAGTTTAGTAAAGGATCGCGGAGTGTGAAAAATTTAAGGTACAACCTATTCCTACCGTGCCAAACCTCTCATTATGGAATTTACATCTCGATTGAAAGTGATCCGCTCTACTCAGTAGGTGCGCTCAGCTCTCGCTGACTACGCCGTAATGTTCCCACCGAACAATAGTTTACCCGACTAAATTTCAAATAACAGACTTACTGATATGGTGGAGTTGCGGGTTGCCTGGCATGGAACTGTATTTCCACTGCGTACCATTGATATATGGATGCGAGGCGAACAGGTGTTCAAGCGCTCGCTTCAAAACGCAACCCTAATGTTATTGGTCTTTAGAATACTCTGAGTATACGGTTCATATGCCTAGATGGAATGATTACAGAGGATTGGTTCCTAAGTTACGTATGTCGTGAGATCTATGAGCTTCTCGGCGTCTTACTATAAGCAGGAGACTTGGACTCTTTCCTCTCCAGCATTCGTCCAATAAATGATAGCTCACTACTGACGACACAACCCTGTTAGCCTTTACAGCCCTATTAAGATCACGTGAGCAATTTAGTACAATTTTGATAACTCGGATTTTACGTTTCATTATCATGATAAGAATATACGCAATATATATTTCATCTTTCTCTCTCACCCATAGTGTTTTACTACTATTAAACCACTTTGTATCCTTTATATTTTGCTTAGGACGTAATATCAGAAATTATTTAATTTTTTACTTCTTTATCTAACTTGACCTACCTCTCTTTACACATTACGTCTAGCCAACCTAGGAGGGTCCACCATTCTGATCAACAATTGCTCTTCTAATCTTGACGGTAACAATTCTCGACGAGCGTCCATTAACCAATCTTTGCTTCGTGTACCCTTATCCAGCACTATACGCTCTTATCCAGTGTTGGATGGTGTGGTTGCCATATATCAAACGACGTTCGCAAAGTAACAGAACACAACCCAAGTTCACTCCCCGGCCACGGCGATGCTGTTGCGTGCCGGGTTGCGCATTCCCAGCAAGGAAGCGGTGCGACGGTGGCCTAAACGAGGGGGGCCCGGGTGGGGGTCGCGGTGATCACCCTCCGTGGTCGGCCGGCGAGGCCAAGCTGGGCTCCAGATATCGATCTCGCTGTTTTGACCGGGGCGGTGTGTCAGCATCACCTGAGTGCTTGGGGGGGGGCGTCGCCGCGCGTGGAGGTCTAATATGAAAGTGACTCGTCGTATGAATAATGGGACATCCACTACAGTGTCTTCGAGGTCGGTGCTGCGTTGGCGCCGTTTGGCTCCGCGCCGTCCCTCTCACTGGTTGTGGCACAAGGCTGGCTCCGTACGGAGAGAGTCCGCTCTTCGAGGGAGGCCGCGTGCCTTCTCGGCTGAGGGAGGAACGAACAAATCTGAGGCCTAGTGTTTTGAAAGTGGGATGAAATCAATGCATCCCAAGCAAGAGAAAAGTGAACTGAATGCCATAAGTGATTGCTAAAATATGATCTATGATAGGATTACTGAATGAACAGATATATAAGCAGTGAGATATATGTATAACTACGTGCGATCGATAATTACGTGATGTGCGACTTCAGATCGATCGGAGATTGAATAATTAGTGGGTGAATACTACTGAGGATAGTACATAACGTGATTTGAATAACGATACGCTGATCTTACTAATACAGTGATGTATAGACTAGGTTGATGGAATACATACGTGAATGATGAATTGGACATACGATTGGTGAGTAAATACTCCTTCCATACATGGATGAATAACAACGTGATGAATACCAACGTGAATGAATACATACGTGATAATCATACCGTGATGAATACACACTGTTGATGTAATAGCATAGGTGTAATGTATCGACATACGTAAGTTAATACGATACGTGTAATGAATAATATTAGTTGAATGATAGATTACGTAGTATGCTAAATACGTGCGTGATGAAATAATACCGTGAGTATATAAGTATCGCTGTATTAACGTGTCATAGGAATAAATGAATAACCGTGATGAATACCCATTCGTGGAGTTAAGTTACACCTACGTGATGAATACTAATTGTGAGTTATGTTAAATCAGATATTCGTGTGAAAAATAACATATCATTGCGATGGCGTCAATACATCAGCGTGATGAATACATCAAAACTGTGTAGTCTGAATACATACATGTGTGCAATAGAGCTGATGAATGCATACGTGATGAAATGATACGTGATGAATGAACGTGATGAATGCATACGGTGATGAGATGTGTGTGCATAACCGTGATGAAATGCACAAGGAGGCTTAGATCATCTGTGGGATGATGGAACGTTGATGAATGCATACGTGATGTATGATACGTGATGTATGCATAGTATGTATTGCACAGGTGATGTGATGTTCAGCTGAGACATAACGTGACTTGTTATGTAGGTGATGTATGCATAAGTATTGCATAGGTGATGTATGCATAGGTGATGTATGCATAGGTGCATGTATGCATAGGTGATGATGATAGTGATGTAGTGCATGAGGCTTCCTGAGGTGTATGCATAGGTGATGTAGCATAGGTGATGATTATGCATAAGGTGAAAGGTATGCAGAGGTGATGTATGCATAGGTGATGTGCATGGTGATGTATGCAATGATGTTATGCTGTAATATGCATAGCTGGTTTTTATGTATGCATAGGTGATGTATGCATAGGTGATGTATGCATAGGTGATGTATGCATAGGTGATGTATGCATAGCGTGATGTATGATCAGTATAGGTATCTCTAGATTGATGATAGGTGTGTATGCGATAATGGTATGGTATGGCATAGGTGATGATGCATAGGTGATGTATGCATAGGTGTATGCATGAGTTGGATGTATGCATAGGTTAGTGTATGCATAGTGATGTATCGCATAGCTGGATGTATGCATAGGTGATGTATGGACTAGTTGAGGTTTGATATACGGTGATTATGCAATAGGGATGTTGCTATGCAGCATAGGATTGTATGCTGCATAGGTGAATGTATTGCATAGGGATGTATGGATTAGAGTGCAATGTATGAGTTAGGTATCGGTATGTGTGATGTATGCATAGGTGAGTATTTGCATAGGTGAGTGTATTGCATAGGGTGTATGCATATGTATTATGCATAGTCATGTATTAGGTGATGTTGAGGTGCAGTATGCTAGGTGTGTATGCATGTTATGCTATCAGTTATTGTATGCTAGATAATGATGCTTGGTTGATGATAATGCATATGGTTGTATGCATAGTTCGATATGCCATAGGTAGTATGCATAGGTGATTGCTGTGATGTCATGATAGGTGCATGTTATCATAGGTGTGTATTTATGCAATAGCGAATATTGTATTGTATAGGTGAGTATGTATGGATCATAGGTGTAAATGGTTGATAATACATTGCGTGATGTAACACACACAGTAACACGATTAATTGATTATATCGAGTAAACGAATTGATTAATGAAATTACTTAGTGTTGTTCAGTCGCGTCATTTGAAGAGTTAGTCCCGTAATGTTAGAATGCTTTTGCTCAGCAGGTGGGGGAATCTTGCTCCGCGTGGTCTGACTATGATACTCACATGTCTGCCTGCGAACCTATCGTCGTTAGACAAGTCGGCTCCTCCTTCAACCATTGTCGTACCTCTCACTACCGCTCCAGCCGGGACAAGACTCTAAGTTCTTCTCGACCGGTGCCTTTGCCGATCTATGTATAGGACAAGATGTAGTGCTATGTAATTGATTTGGACACTATATCAAGAATCAGTCACGTCGATGTACACTCTTCGCAACCCAGGACCTTTCCTTGTCCAGATGCCTCGTAGCAAAGATATATCAGTTGACGCCAATTAGTCGCACCTCTCACCAGAGAATATCAAATATTTAATCTGCTGCAGCGCTCTTTCCCCGGTGCTTTGCTATAATAGGTGATACACGAAGCATAGAGGTTGCAAAGATGTGACGACGCTAAGTGTGGTTTCGGATAACGCCAGTATGCAATGTACGTGAAAAATAACAAAATACAAAGTTTTGCATTTTATTTCTTGCCACAATAATGGAAAATCTCACTAAATTCTCTCAAGCTAATAGTCCGTCAAAATTATTGTTCTCGTAGTCATATTAGTTAGATCTAATGAATGTCGTAGAAGGATTTCTTCTCAAGTGGGGGGCGGGAACGATAAGTTTTCTTCGATTTTCAGCACGTATATGTAGATATATTTGTTACGATTTTCATTGGGCATAGTTGTCCACAATACGAGGAATATAGATAAAGCTTAAATTTGGGCCCTAAATACTTTGATGCCTCCATACTAATTGACAGGATCGCAACCAATCCCCTCGGTTCTACAAAATTGAGGAAGTTAATATCCATGTTCTAAGTCCCACGTAGAATCCAAACGCGCACCTGATTATTGTACGAGAAACGGTGCGTCTAAATAAATTTCAGTAAATTTAAGTTACCGATTTTCGATAGAAAAGTGAAAATCGCCCACTTTTCAAACATTGACATGTGATAGTACGAGTGTACTTTTAATTCCATCGGTATTATAAGGAAGATATTGAGGTCTACTGGTTTGTGTTCTTAATGCTTGAGGCACGTGAGTAGTGTATATGAGATAACACCACCCCAATATGAATAATCGTGATGAGTGTCTACCTTTCTCCTATATTTTTAGTGGCTCTATTGCTACTTGGGATCAGGAGATGAGTGGTGACTCCAACATTCCATCTGCACCCTCGAAATTTGTGAGATATACCCTTCTGAGCTCCTGAGAAGGTCTCTTTGGATAACTATAATCTTTGAAAAGCTTCAGTATACCGTATTAACATCCTCGGAAAATAATTAGTAACTCTCTTTTGCTAAACTTAGGGTGACAAACTTTACGCGAATTAAAATTGAAAGCTTAGGAAGTGTTGCCGCAGTCGCATGAACTGAGAAGTTTCTGCAATGTTACTGTATGTCTTTGGTTAACAATACCAACGCACAGCTAGGACTTTACTTAAATTACTCCAATAATATATTAATGTACACGTGTTACCAGGTTACTTCTGCACTTAGTCTTTGTCGACTTTTTCTAAATCTAACGATCGAGCTAACTATAATAACCGGTCGCCTTCTATTGTGGAGGTTTTGGGGTCCCGGCCGAAAATAGTCCAAGGTGAATATGTGTCTCAAGAGTGAAACAAAAGATGACGATCTTGACACAGCTTGCTGTCTGGATTTCTTAATATTTCAAGTACGCTCATCAATTTTAACTATAGACTTCACTCTTTAATTTTTCCCTTTGTCGCTATCATCTTCTCTCGTGGGACCAATCGAGCAGTCTTAAAACGGCTCCCAAGATCTCATATAATGGAAACAAAGTAAGTAATAAATAATATGAATATTCAATATATACTTTAATCTATCCATGAAAAACTGAACACTCATTTGGCTTATCGTACTAAATATAAACAGAAGTCTTACGCAGGAGATAGGTAAGGGCGTGGAGGACGGGGATACGGAACAGTTTATAAGCACATATACTAATCGACAAAAGTCATCGCTCTCGCAAGAAGATAAAACTAGTAAAACACATGATGGCATTACAAGCAAAGTCACATTGTTATACTCTCAGTTTTAGTATAAAAAACAACAGGCTCTTGTCGTCATTCTAGATAAGTCATGCATTGTTTTGTCAGGAGGACAGAGACAATGAAGGCGTTAAAATGCAAAAACGTTTCGGTGCGCAAAATTCGCGCTTCTGCCGATTAAGCTCGCAACCTTTTAGTACGGGTCCTGATGAAGGCGACCATTGTCCCCAGTAGGACATCAGGTGCTACCCATGCTCAAGAGGCTTATTTCTTATCTAAATGAGTCGTTTGATAGAAAGCATTATTAATTATAAATAAATTAGAGACAACAATAATGTCCTTGTTGATGCACGTGTCTTGTTTTGTAATCGAGCTTGTGCACTGTCGAGTGATCGTGATCTTAGTCAATCTCTGGATGTTCAGACGGCGTTTAAATGATCTGTGCAATAGTGCACTCCCATTGGATGAAACAGAACTAGAAAATGCGCACGAAAAAAAATGTGCGAAACGGAACCTTCTTTTGTGTGAAGTAGAAGATACTCTCCTGAGATGTGTGTGTTGATATCGTATGTGAGTGGATTCCTAAATTCATATTGCAGGAGGGGAAGAGTCGAAAGGTGAAGAGTAATGTACTTGAATTCGAAAATAAATAAAACTGCTTTCTAAAAATCGTGACTGCGACCTCACGACCCGAAACTTGCGAATACACCTTTCTAATTGGCTGCTAATAGTAGGTTTTGAGGCAATAAAAAGTGTATTAATAACATACGAGTTGCATACTCCGGATATTTTGTAGTCGTAACCGGCAATATAAATTATATTAAGAGAATCAACTTAATTTGCGAAACAGTTTTGGTGACTTCACGTATTTGATCTATATTCCGGTATTGTGCTAGAACCGGTAGGTCAATTGATGTATTGATCTACCGCTAACCTCCCCACGATTCTCTCGTGTTGATTGATAATGTGTCGATAACACAATAATTCTTGTGTAAAAATGATAATAAATTATCCCGATTTGCTGGCCGGAAAATGACCTTCATGACAATCTCTTGCACACCACAAAAGGTCGTATTATAACTGCTTGTAACAGATATAAAAATTTTTCTGATTGATTTTTGTCTTATCTTTAATCTTACGTCATTTCGAATTCGGCTACAAATGAAAATGCACGTATAAATGGTTGTTCAATGCTCTTTCCCCCCAAAATATATTCATCACGTTGATTTATTTGAGGGGGTTAAATATCACACTTACGTCTTTTTATCGCAATTGAGTGAAACACAGTCATTATTCGCTAGAAGAAGCCGCATATTTAACTAGCGACTAAATTATCCTAGTAAAATATCACGAAATTTGTTTGTGTTTCACCAAAACTTCTTGAAACGTGTAGTGTACTTTTTGGCAATTCGAATAAGAAAAACTCTTATTATTGTAACCTTATATTTGCTGATCAAATCATACTCTTGAGGATACATCCATGTTCCAAAGACGATGTAAATACGATGAACTGAGGGTTATATCTTCTCTTCGATAGCCTTGAAACATCCGTGAAGAAAGAAAAATATACAATTTTTTAGTGGTTAATACGGGGACCGAAAGGTGTGACGAATAACGTCAGTGCCAATGTCTATATCCCGACTGTACCGAAATAGCTACAAAACAAAGCATTTAGAATGACGTCATACTATAATGAGCTGTATTCGTGTCTCTAGATCAGGAACTTTTCTTCAAGCAAATTGATTCACAGTGACAAGAATAAACAGAGACTGCTCAATCTTGTAATTGGTGAAAATACTATAGAGAGCACCTTTCGAAGAGCGAGATGCTGAGAAGAAGCTCTGAGCACCGACGAGTCTCGCAGGGAAATAAAATGAATATTTAGAAGGAACATAATAATATTGATTATTCTATGCGGCACATTGAGATCCTGGCGAACATATCTTACTATTTATGCAGTAGTGAGGCCAAAATCAGTCCTATTCGCTGATGCCGAGTTTCGGAACGATTAAAAAGAGTCATCAGGCAATTATTGTTTTATTCATTTGGCATTCTTCCGACCTGTTGGCGAAGAGATTCGCTAGCGGAAGTAGATGGCTTCGTATTCGATAAACATCGGACTTGTCCGAACGATCGCGTTGTTCGAGTATTAGGATCTCTCGGCATAGTATGCTATTTGTGTTTGGTCCTTTCACCCCCTCTCAATTACACATAATCATTGCATCTTCACAGTTTACCATATACGTCGTAATTCCAAAGGTAGATTACTTAAGCAAGTACTGTTACCATAGCAATTCGCCGAAGGATAGCAGGTTCGAGGCCCCATTCGAGACATCGATTTTGAATTATTCATGAATGGGTGACGATGAATATAATTTATCTTAGTTAGTATTATTATTATCGCGAAAATTGTTTCAGGGAGAATCGTAAAGAAGACATATCATATAATATAATTAACTCCCATTTGAAGGAGATACAGCACAGGAATAGGCATAGTTAGTCTGATAACCATTGTCCTCAGACATAGATAAATATCTAATATAATAAAATGAAATATTCTGAATGATAGAGGCTTTACGTGATTATAGTTCTCATCCGAGGAGTAAAAACACATGTCATTTCCGTGGTGAAATTAAGTCATAATGAGCGCTCGGCGACGAGCCTTGCTGTGTGCTTAATAGTCATGGACTCGCGAAATACAAGGAAAATAGTGTGCGGTTGTTAGATGGCTCTATTATAGATTGCTCTTCATTTTACGAAGCATTAACTGTATATAGTTGTTGCGTCCTTTCTCTCTCTCTGTTTTTGCGGAATCAAACTCTCTTTCTAGCGGCTACCCATCGCACAGAAAGAACAGACCGCCCCTCCGACTCGCAGGTGCAACACGAGGGGTGCACGTTACGCCCTCTTCCGGCAGTCGAGCAAGTAATTCAACGGACCACGCGATGAAAACCCTAACAGTAGTAGCGGTTGAGTTGAACAACGATTAAATAGAGAAAAAAACAATTTGACTTATTCCAATCATGATAAACGAATTCCGGTTCTTTGTTGTTTACAGTTTTCGTCTTGACTTTAAAGTCACCAGCGGAAAGTCTAGAAAGGTCAATCCGGACCATTACTCTCACTAGTAATGCCACAATTGGATGATGCATTCCGACCGAACACTAATAGCTGTACTCGCCGTATTAGTTAGTGACACTTTGGTAATATTCACATTATACTCTATGCGCAAAACGACACGACCATGGCAAAACAAAATCTGCAATAGGAAGATTGAATTGCTATATAAGAACCGAATCTTTAGAAAGCCTAGCATTGTACAATGCGAGTGAAGCAACAAAATAATGAAATAAAAAAATGCCGTCCATTCCGTTTGTGATGCGACTTCCCCCTTGACCAAACTACTATATACCCTTACCTTCAATTTCTTCTATATATTTTAATGTTTAATTAAAACTTTGTCCCACACCTATAACTCAGAAAATAACTAATTTAACCCTCACAACAACATAATATTCCTCCAGTATATATTTCTATTTTGTAAATACCCAAACATAGGGCCCCAAAACTGCAATTCATCAACCAAGGCAACACAAATAATATGCCCGGCGGTTTTGCCGCCGGCATCAGAGTCTCAATGATGGTGTAACGGTTTAGATGGTACCTACTGTTTAAATTGTACCCATCAGTTGAAGCGGGTCGACCTCTTGATCGAAGCCGTGGATTTTTAAGGGTCTTGTTCGTACGCCTTCCTGAATGGGGTATCATACATCCGCCGCTGTTCATCTCCTCTCCCCGTACCACCCCCACCCGCCCCGCTCCGCGCCGCTGCGCCGTGAGAGGAACGCGGGCTCCGCGATCGATCAGGTGGATTTTCATAATGATTCACGAGGAGCAGCCGCGCCGCGGGGATTGGTTTGCCAGCAGGTGAAGCCACTGGACCAATGAGATGCGCGAGGGAAGCGCTGTTTAAAAATATGTGGGGATCCATAACGTTTTGCGTGGAAAAAGTTGGTTAGGTTGCGTTAGCTTTCCATCTCTTAAGCGGACTTGGCTCCTTCATTTCCAGGTGTCCTGCGAGACACCCCGGCCTTTGGTCACTGCAATTAACATAAACCATCGTTCAATTCTGAAAACGCAAATTTTCATCTCAATTTACACCAAAACCAACTTATTGCTTACGATAATTTCCCTACTTGCTTCTTTCATGTCACCACTGGTCACCTTTGCTTAATTAGAATCGCGCATTCCATTCGTGTTCCTTTTACCTATATGCTTTAGCTGTTGAGGTACTTTTGCAGAGCAAGCTGCTTACCGCTGTTCTGTCTGTGAGTTTGTCCTGTCATCTGTCTGTTTCTCCGTCTGTGGTCAACGCTAGCACCTAAACAATTCAGCTATTTAAAAAAACTGCTCCAAATTCTTTCTGGATATTTTTCCCCTGATAGAAGGAACGCTTAAACTAATGGCATGAGTATCTTTGAAACCATCTGAATATTCGAAAATCGTAAATTGTGCTGAGAAAGTATGTGCTGTTTCAAAGTTGTAGCACCAGTAGTTACATAATATGGCGCGTCGCCTCTCCTATCTGCAATAGGAGCTGAGGTTTGGAGACAAGGAGCTTAGCTTGTGACGTTTCATACTCATGAGAGCTGCGAAGAATTTGAAAAGAGGATAATTCTACTTGATGAGTTATTTCAGTCATGATGTGGAAGTGTTGATGTAGGTTTTCAAGTTGATTGGTTATTTTGTAAAGGTTCGGAGGAGTTGGAATTAAGTATTACATATATGTTTTTGTCAGCACTTGGTGCCTTTTTTATCATATTTTAGTAATGGGAGTTCTTAAAATAAGTCTTCTGCATTTATTGAAATCACCTTTTTCTCGTTGATTTAGCTTTAATCATTGTGCAAAACTTTATGTACTTCAAAACTAAATAAATTTGCATGATGAGAAAATATTAATATCGCAAACAACATTCAATAGTTTAAAAAGTATTACACATTTTGTAGGAATGATATAACTCCAATCTATAATAATTCCATATCTTCAAATTCAGTATGTTTCCAGAAAATTATTTTATTTGGCATTATCAGGAAATGGCCTTATGTGTCCCTTAATAGGTCTATGTTATTCTGAAAATAATAGAACCGAAACGTTTATTATATTGAGCTTTGCTTGGCTTGAGTTGTATCTCTCTTTATGCAATTTATGACATTATATTCTTTAAAAGCTTAATAACTTCAAACCGTTAAAGTTTCTTTTCGTAAATTAAAATTGAAGCTAGAAAGTGGTTGCCGTATAGCTGTCCAACCTTATTCCAAAATGAAGCCGCGCGCATAGGCAAAACACGCGTGGAATAAAGCATTATCCTCTGAATGGTGTGGATATTTCATTTTACATTTATTTGCTGCGAGGTCTATAATTGAAACATCCTGTAAATAACTGATGGTCCATAACAGATCAGTCAACCGTATCGCGTGCTATCTAAATGAGTCGTTAAGATAAAAAGATTTTTATGTGCTGTCGATTATGCGTGTACGCTGTTGTGTGACAATGTCAAATCAATTGAAAAACGATGGTCCTTCAGAGTAATGAAGCGAACTTTAGTACTTATTTTGTGGGCTCAACGTTGCAGTATCAAACATTTTCCTATATTACTTTCTCGCGTTCAAGGAGGAACTTCTTAACAAGAAAAAGTTATGTAATGTTGCACAAAAAATGGCCAATTTTCCGCAGAAAAACTCTTATTGCAGGGTCGTGGTGACGAGAAAAGATAAATCCAGTTGCTAAATTTAGAAACAAAAATCCTCTAATATGTGGTGTAGCCAGGATCCCTGATTTGGGGTTCCTTAATACCGAAAAGTTGATTGACGGCAAAACATGTCTATCCGTCCGTCTGTGAACAACACTAGCAAGTAAACTGTTCAGTGGGTATTCTCTAAAATTGATATGATCCGAACGATTAGGCTGATGTCGTGGCCTCTTGCATTTGAAATCTATATTTAATTTTAATTTTTTACAGAAATCCAATTTTCAATTTTTTCATTTAAAAATGGCGCCATCAATTTTGATTAAATTTTGTTGGTGGATAGAATAAAGGACGTTTAAGATAATGGCGCAGGTTTCATGTTGGTTGAACATTCTGATTTTTCGTAAATTGAAAGTACTCAAAATTTTTGGCGTCTTCCTACAACTAAAATATTAAAGATGGAGATTTTCCCTTAGTAAAATATGTTTCTTAAAGATAGTTATTTTGTGTGTAATATAGGCAATATTTAATTCTTGTTTAAACAATTTTGTTTCTTAAAAATGACGCCATCATTTTGTATGAAATTTTGTTTGTGAGTAGTCTGAAGGACGTGTAAGAGAATTACGTAGGTCTGATGTTGGATGAAAACCCTCAATTTTTGAAAAATTGAAAAAATCAATTTTTTCGGCGTCTTCCTACAACTACAATTATGAAGATACATTTTTTATTTAAATGCGATCATCAACAATAGTTCTTAAAAAATCAGATCATGTTCAATTATTTTTAAAATATGTGTATAATTTGCTAAATTTTGTGTTAAACACAGGCAATTTTTATTTCCTTTAACCACGGTTTTCTTAAAAACCACAGTTTTTTTATTAAATTGAGAACATAGCATAAAGGCCGGCCTCGTAACTAGCTCTTGGTCAGCGTGCTAGCTTTCCACTACGCGGCCCCGGGTTCGATTCCCGGTCAGGCAAGGTTATAGTGTACGTATTCCTTGCAATGTCTCAGTATATGTTGCTGCGTGACGATGAGAAAATTCACTTCTCAGGTTGGTAAGACCTGAATACGGCGTGGGAGTGTCTACGTGCTCACACCATGTACCCCCTTGACCCATGGCCACGAGGCAGGGACGTCGTCGGAAGGCCTGAGCACGTTTCCGGGTTGTCGCTCCAAGTACATATATACATACATAGCTTGAAGGACGTTAAAGATCATGTATCTTCAAATAAGGCCATGTTGAATTTTTTGAAAATATTAGTAATTTTGTGTCCTTAACAACAAATTGAATATCCCGCTCGAATTGACTGCGGTTCGTTTTCGGCGTCTTCTTATAAGTACAACTGTAAAAACATATATTTTTCTTAATAAAACATGTTCATCAAATTATATCTTCAAATACGATCAAGATCAATTTTGTGAAATTATAAGTTTTTTGCGTAAATTGACGAGTAAATTAAATGCCCGCTGCAATTTTACTGCGATTCCACACAGTTGAAATGCTTTGAAATTCAGAATTTGTATATTATTTCATATTGCTTTGTTCGTTTCTTAATTCGACCTTCTGTTATACATTTACACATTAATCCTTTAGAAATGCTTTAAACCCTTTTGAAATACTGCTAGCTTTCAAGGAATATCAGATTCGAATGCTACAATGGCTCGGGAGCTCATATTTGTGAAATATGTCTTATTTGTGGGACATGATTTTATCTGTTTGAAAAGGAGTTATAATTGTCAAAATTGTGTTGATAATTGCTTGAAAATATTTAGTTTTTGCACCAAATGTTGTACGATTTGTGATGATCAGGGTTGGGTAGTATATTTGTATTTGAAATACAAATTTTAAATACTTTGACGTGTACATCCACACCAATTGAATTACTTTTGCTTTACAGGATTTATACATTCGCCAACTAGGAGTTTATTGTCTGATGATTTGTGTGAAAAATCAGTCGTTTTAAAGGGATATTTCATTTCTTTGTGTTAGACATATTTTTGATAACATTTTATCAAGCCCTAGTTAGCCTGAAGGCAGACATTTGCGCGTTTTTTGAGGATCTGGACGGAAACGGGCCAGTCGGCACTACCGTGCGCGTAGCGCGCTTCATTCAAATCGAGCGACGAGTCCTTCACAAGATTTCTTACACTTCCCTCGGAGAACTGGGAGCAAGGGTAATATCCTCACAATCGTACCTTTGATATTAACGGGAATTTGGTGGATATAATAGAAATTTTGCTGGATATAAATTAGAAAGAAAAAAACTTGAAATTTTGCAACTTTCTAAAAATTAGGGTTTTTAACGAAAATGAGATCTGCACCATTCAACAATGTCCTTAGCACCATCGAACAACAAATTTTAGTAAAAATCGTTTTAGCTTTTTTGTTTGTTTTTAAAATATACCAGAGGCTTGGCGTAAACGAAAAGGTAGCTAAAATTTCAAATGATTAAACAAACATTCATTAATTTTTTGTAATTTGTTAAAAAGTTGTATTACATAACTAGTATAAAAATTATTACATAACTTTTAGTAAAAGCGAGATATTTCGTGCTGTTTTATGTACAGCCCCACTAGTTTTTCTCTTGAGTGAGCGGTGTTTAATGGTTTTAAAAAGTTCCGCAACTTACGGTGTGAGGGAAAGTATTTAGAATGTTTTCTCTTCTTTCTTCCTTTTTAGTAGATTTTTATTTATTTATTTAGTCAAAAACAGTAAAAACTGTATGTGACGTATGGGGGGAGAAGATTTTTTTTTCTTTTTGTGTTGTCCTTATTTTTGTTTGTTGTACTTTTCTTCTTCCTTCTTTCTTCTTCCTATCCTTCTTCCTTCTTCATCTTCTTCAAATAATATGATTTTACCCACCTGCCTTCAGAAAGCGGGATTGCTTCTTATTTTCTTTAACTATTCGTAAATCTATTTATCTTTTACATGAATTTTTAAAAGATAGCAACGTCTTTCGCTCTATCAGTAATTGGCATCTGTTCGATTTGCCAACTTCTGCTCGCGGATGTTCACTATAGTAGTAAAATTTGAGTGACGAAACATTAAATAAGCTGAGAAAGTTTCCTACGAATCTAAAGAAATCCAATTTACGCAATATACTTGCGTTACCCAGAGAACAAGATCGAATAAAGAGCCCTAAGTAGCAGTGCTTGCTGCGCTTTCGATTGCCGAATAAAAGTTGTGAAACGAACGACTGGAGAAATGGGTTTGGAATCCTAGCCTCGATTCACTTGCTTCAATCGTTGTTCCTTTTTCGGAATCTTCTTTGTCTACCAGTTCTCTACTTTTCAATGGAAGTCATTAAAGGAAATTCAATGGGTACTTTGTCGCAGCAACTTCATTTAAGAAAGGCCTGCCTTTCTGCCCTAAAAGAAATAGTACGTTCTACGGAACTTTTAAGTGCGCGTTCTTTTGACCTTTTTAGTTAGTATACATAAAAGTGTGGTGACCACAAAAGATGCATAACTTTAAAACTGTTAAAGTTTGTGCTGTTGTTTGCAAATGCGTAAACAAAATTGTTTAGATGTGCTAGTATAAAAGGCTTCAAACGCCAATTAAAATATTTTCTTTTGCATAACTTTTATTAATTTTTAAAAGTTACAGCCCACTAAGGTACTGAAATACAACACATTGAAATTGTGTGAAAACAGAATTGGTAATGAGGAATAATGACAAAGAAGTCGTCTTTCCAAATCACTAAATCTTCAGTACCATTATCTTCGATCCGTTAGCATCGATATTTAGCTCCAACGAAAGCTTCCGCGCAAGGGGTGAAGCAATGGCCAAAACCTCTTTTCGATGCGACGGGATGGGACGATGAAAACCAACACGCGGAGCTTTGAAATGCTAGTAAGTGATAAGTGACGGGTGGACCTCCATGCATTTTCGGTTGAGAAAGGAAGCACATGTTCTCCCAGGACATTCTATAATAATAATAATAATAATAATAATAATAATAATAATAATAATATTTTATTAATAATATTAACATGAATAGATTCAGTTATAACTATGTTATTATATTAATAATACTAATATTTGTTATTATTACAATTGGAGGCCATTCACAAGTAAAATCAGGAATATATTTACAGTAGGTATTTTATTATCAGGTAAAGTTTTGTGTTGCTGTCCTTTTCAGGCAAATACCGTTAAACACGCTACCTTCCTAAAATAAAATAGTAGATAAAAAGTTAATACAACGATCCGTGTACAATTATTTCAAAAGATGAAAAGTTATTTGATTGAAAAAACTAAGGATTGTATGTGAAAAGGTAAATAGAAAATTTCTATTTAACACGTAGCACAAGTGAATTGCTGTTTGGAAAAAGGAAGAAAGACCATGCGCCTGTTTTGAGAAAACTAAGAAAAACTTACTGACTTTTACAATTTTTTTGCAACAGTTTTGTGATGCATTACAAACTTGTAGAGAAAAATTATCTCTAGTTAATGGGCAACCGTTGTAACACATTTGATATATATTTTGCAATCTATCTTCATTTGAAGTTGGCGGACATTCTTCCTTTTTCAATGGAATGATTCTTCCATACGTAATTTGCAAAGAAAGTGAAATAAACACAAGTTTATCTACATTTTTACTCAAAATTTTATTGGTTTATTAACAATTATTAATCCACGAAGAGTGATTAATAAAAATAATCTTTTAACTTCAAACATATTAATTTTTGTTTCACTGGGTTTGTTTCAACTGATTTCCCTTTACTTATAACAAAAATGTAGTATAGTACGTAATGTGTGATCACACTTGTGTAACTAATTATGCCAGAAAAATCGTAAATCGGAATATTAGCTTATTCAATTCACTCCACACATCAAACAAGTAACTAAAGACTAGTAGTCGATGCAAAGAAAACAGGATAACGCATTCTCGACATTCCACAAGAGGTTAGTTACAGGGAAGCAAATGTTGTTACAAAGCAAATGTTAGAAGATTATGCAATTTTCAGTAATTTTCTATTGGTTGAAATTATATCTACACATCTTGGGAAATGCAAATATTCAGTGTGCACTTTTCAAGGCTTTTCTTATTTTCCCAATGGAACTGAAGAACATTTCAATACTTAATATTACTACGAACTTACATCGTTCTCGAGTCCTGTCTGTCTCGTATACTGCAGAAATTTGCTGAAGCTGTGAGTTAATTAATTCCAAATTAATAAAAAATGCATTTAATTCGAGTGTTACAGACGTTTCTGCAATTACGTCAGTGTTTTAAAATTCAGAGAAAGAGCTGATGGTGGTGTACTACATTTCGAGTGCAAATTAAATGAAAGCATTAATTAATAGTAAATTAAATACAATTTTAAGTAATAGTTATTCAGAAAACTGGCAATTTCAGTTAACTCGAAATAGGTACAAAATATAAGCAAACAAGTCTTTTAATTGACTTCAAGTCAACAGTCGATCTTTAATGTGATTCTCAATAAAAATCACTTTTCTAAAATATGTCTAAAAATCTCTGATGTTGGATCTGAATTTTCCCATTTGAATCCAAACATTTATAAAGCGTGAAAGAAAGTATGTTAATATTAACAATCTTAAGAAATAGAACATGCAAAGTCACATGCAATTTTCACTGCAGTGAAGGAACAATCCTTTGTAATATGAGTGAGCGAATCAAGAATTTCAGAGTTTAGAATTTTTAAAATGTTGCCTAATAGTAAAGCAGCTTTTGTTGCTATAGGCTATTGTTGATAACATTCACAATAAAAATAATTTTTTGTGATTATTTCACTTCGTATTCATGGAATTGAATTACTTCGCTGGCCTCGGAATCCATAAGTCCTCTCTCTTCGAATGATGCCTCCTGCGGGGATTTCCCGCATCACCGTGAGCGCGTGCTATCCGTGCGCCCCCCCCCCGACATGCCCAGCTGGGGCCGTCGGCCTCGTGGCTTAGCACGCGGGCACGCACTGGCGCTCGCGTCAATCCCCGGGGGGGCGTGGTCGCGGGCGGTGGAGGCGGAGCGGGGAGGACGAGGCGGGGGAGGGGAAGGGAGGGA
>BOPP01000048.1:6262833-6285879 GCA_017312745.1 Gryllus bimaculatus
TCTCTTTTTTTTTTATTTTCGCGTAACCGGCAGCCCCGCAAATCTGCGCCGAAGGCTCCCCGTCGCCGCCGCGGGCCCCGCCCGCTCAGCGCCCGCTCAGCCTGCTGCGCAGCGAGGAGACTTTAATTAGAAGCCCGATCGCCGGCTTTTCATTAGCCCGCCCCGGACAATCCTCCCGCTCCCCGCGACCGCCTCCCCGCCTCACCACGAGGCTTGTGTGCTTACCCCCCGCTTCCGCTGCGCTTGCGCCCCGGGAGCCCTCCTGGAGACCCCCCCCCCCCTGCCCTGCGCCTCTGCCGCTGCGCAAGCCGTTTCACTACCAGTCTCACCGTCCGCCTCGCCACGTGTTACCCACCTGTTAGCAGGCCCATTCTAAGAGGTAATTGTGCGAGGGAAATGTGTCAAGGTAAGCCGTAACTGTACTTGTGATGTAAAATTCGTTTTAGAGAATTTTAACATATAGGAATTCCAAAACTTGCGCGTGTGTTTTGTTTAGGATATCTCCGGCTACTAAACAAATACTATCAAATCAGTTCAAAATACGCTGGCTAGTTAATCGCAAAATCCAAAGTCCAGAGCCTGGCCGTCGACTTGAAAGTGCGCAAGAGAATAAAAACGGTTGTACAAAATAGGCGATTTTACTTTCTGGCGCATTACTTTCTGAATGCAAAGAAATTTACGTAATGCTGCAACAAAGTTTTTTTTCAGCAGAAAAGTTCCTATTGTAGGTCGCTGATACCAAACAAGTTAATTAATGTTCCTTTCGTTCAGTGACGGTTCCTGCATGTTTCCTCAGAGGAGAAAAGCAATTTGCATACAATACTTCAAATACAACCTACAATAAATAAGGTTACATGTGTTGATTGCGTTTTGATGAGAGAGAAAGAGATATTAGTTCCATTTTCCCGTAGCTTCCGTCAGACCAAAATGTAAGATTACACCGACCTGCTGCTATGCCTATGACTGACATTGGTCGAACCCTTGTCTGTCAGACATTAGAGTCACCCCCCCACTCTTGGCGTTCCAAAATAAACCAATAGTTGTGCTTTAAAGAAGGCGATTCTCCCCTTCTGCCCTACAACTCCAGTACAAATCATTTCCTCTTCTCGCCGCAGGACGAGTATATGCGACGATGAGAGGGGATATGCGATTAACACACGAGAGGAGGAAAGGCTGGGCGTTTGTCCTCACAGTGATTTCGATTCATTGTGATGTAAACTCGAATGCGCGCGTAGGTTAAAAAGTCATTCACAATGCACTTCTGTATAGTTATCGAAAGGTCAACTACTGTATACCTTCCCTCCAACCTTACAGCAAATATTTTATTTGTTAATTACTAATTATATTCAGACAAAGAAAGCAAGTGAGGCAAGCAAGGTTTCTGCTGTCACTCCTCAGTGCAACTTCCGTTGTCACATACGTAATAAATTACGTCCTCTGACACGTGGGTAAATAGAATTTTAAATCCAAGTTTGAAGGTCGTTGATACCAAAAAATCAATTTCAGGCAAAACGTCCGTCCATCCGTCCGACAGCCCACTCACATGTCCGCTTGTACATTCGTTCTTTCGTTCTTTCATTCTTTCCTTCATTCGTTCATTATTTCCTTCATTTGTTCATTCTTTCCTTCATTCTTCCTTTTTTCTATTTTTTTCCTCTGGAGATTGCGAAGCATGCTTATAAAAGTCTAGTCCGATTTTTGTTGAACTCTCTAAATTTTCAAAAATTGCAAAGCTTACAAATAATGCGAGAAATTGTGTTCTTATACCGCCACCAATATTTCTACACTCATGCCATCAACAAACTTTGGTCGTAAAACTTTGTGAATGACCACCCTTGGTACAGCGCATTCCATGCGTATTCCTTTACACATTTGTTTGAACTGTTTGTCCAAAAAAACTGTAACTCTGTCCTCTCTGCAAGTGACGCTCAGCCAAGCAGGATGATGATCGTCGTGTTTAGTTTGGGATAGATGTAGATGTGATTGCATCGACAGAGCATTGTAAAAATGTATTTTACTTCATTTGTAGCGATTGCGCTTTAGGGCTTCAAGTTGACTGTTTTCAATTTTTTCTGGAATCCGATCTACAATTTCTGAATCCCCAAAGCTGCGTTCAATTATTATTTACTAAGTGAACAAAAAATCCACGATAAGCCTACAAAATATCAAAAAAAAGTATTGAATGCGAAATGAAAAATTCCTGTTTCATAGAAAGTGTATCAGTAACAACAATTTTTTTTTAATTTTGTGAGTTTGTTCGCGATTCATGTTGTTGTTTTTTGTTCCTATTGTTGATTTGCCTTGTGCTTCTACGACTACGTCGTATTACTGATTCCACATGCTAAATCGTACTCTAGAAGATTTCCATTGTGGTTATTTCATCATTTAACGTCTGATGAAAGTTGAGAATAAATATTCATCGACGTGTCAAAATATATCATAAAAGATAAATAACACCTAAGCAAGGCGCACCCAAACGGGGGTGTCTTATGAGGCTTTAGTCCCGTTATCTCCGAAGCCAATGACACATTAAAAAATATAACTTTTCTTAATTTTCTATTCTAAGAGAAAAAAACAATATTATTGTTAAAGTTATAAATATGAATTATATGATAACAAATAACAATACATTTATATTCAGCATCAAAAAAATATTTTTATAAGAAAAAATCAAGAATCCTAAGGCATTATATGAAAATAACATTAATCAAAAATGTGAAAGAAGATATATATTGCATAAAGAAATTATATCGGATGTGGTGCAAATTAAAAAAACTGAAGAATAACTGTTTGTTCACTACACTAAAAATTATTTTTTAACCCCCTGTTTTTTATGTTAACAATTTGCGTCATGGCAGCTTTTAGTACTTTTCTGAAAAGTACAACTTGTACTATACCTTGTCCACTTTAATATTTTTGAGATAAAGAACACATACTTCAGTATGTACCTGAATTTTAAGTCTAAAATATTTAATAAAGATTACAAACGCAGGTTTTTCTTCACTACTGAATTACATTACAGGTCTTGTATTCTATTTAACTAAGAGTGCTTTTTCTGAATCATTATTATTATTATTATTATTATTATTATTATTATTATTATTATTATTATTATTATTATTATTCAGAGACTGCATTATGTAGTACATGATTCTCCCCTTAGCTCTGATTAATTTGTACGTCATTTCCTGTAATTTTAAAATACGTTTTTGTTACTTTTAATATTAACACGAAACTCTTACGTTTGTTTTTATTATTTTATAACGAAACACCTGGTCAGTATTATGTAAAGTTCATTTCAATCAAATAGATGTAGTTCAACAATTAAACGCTTTCAAATCGTGAAATTAGTTAAAGGAAGGAAACTATTCTTCCACTTTCCAGAATTCCGTTAGCAAGGCAGAAATAATATTTCGTATCGAATCTTCGTTTCGTAACGTTGAGAAACACGCTTCCTGGCTTCGACATCGTGTGGACGGGTCTACGCAAGTCGTTGTCAGGTGAATCGTCAGCTTCTCAAAACTATGTCCCCTGGATTGACGAGAGACGTGATTCGGCACTTAATATTATGTAGATCAACGACTGATTTGACTGAACCGTGAATTCTTGGTAATGTCTCTCCTTGGTATTTCTACCTTACATTCGAATAACTTTGATATCGTTGAGAAATATTGACTAGTCTAAAGGTATTATGTACTGTATCATTAAGATAACTCGTTTCAATACTTTTAATTTTTCTTAATCTCTTCTTTTTTTTAATTTATTATGTTCCCATATAATGCGGCTAAATTTATTTTAGTGTCATCATTATAAGTGTTAACAAATGTCCATGTTAAGGAATCAGCAAAATTTATAGTAACCGATTTTCCCCAATTATTCTATATGTTTCTCAATTGACACATGATAATACATTATTTTCACCAAGACTACATTTTCACTAGGTTGATCATTTAGAATGCCTCGTTCGTACCTGTATTTCTGTGAATGAATAATTTTGAACAAGTGATAATATACCATTTCAATGAAAGGTGCACTAAAGCATGGCTTCATACAGACACAATATGCGAAATTTCACCACAAGTAGTAATGCGTGAATATAAATGTAGTTGAGAATAACGCGATGAAAGATAGTCGGAAATCACACTACATGAGTTGCAAACATCAGGATGTAACAAATTGCACATCCATTGTGTTTGAATTTATAGCAAAATACACAGTAAATTAACCATGATAAACAGCTTCAAATGGTTTTAGTTGTTGAAAAGGCTAAAATTCAGTATGAATAACATGAAAAAACGTTGCCATTAAACTATCTAGACAAATGTTTTATGCAAATCATTCAATTCAACATGATTTCCATGTCTATAAGAAACTCAGAAAGGCATACGACTATTTTAATACCAGTGGTTACCTTCTCGAAGCTTGTTCGTTTAGCAGTTTCCGTGTTCATATGCTGTTGTTGTTTTTTGTTCACTTTGGTTATCTTAAGTCACACATGACGAAATTGAGATCTGATTAATACTAAGTATTATTATGAGTTTTCTTATTACAGTTAAATTTCTAATGATTAATGGCCTCATATTAGCAACTATCAACATCAGTTTCAACATTTCCAGGATGAGTAGGGGAATCGTTATTTACAAAATAAGTATCGTAAGTTATATTAATACAATATGGTATTGGACAATTCAATTATATACCAATTGTATTATAAGATACGAATTGGTATCAAACGCTCGATGCGAATATCGAGCAACGTTTTTCACTTTGTAAAAATTCTAATATAGTACAATAATAATCCTTTGAATTTGATTACTCACGCTTGGAAATGTGACAGACTGGTGTCGAGAAAACCTAAAAGGTCTTGGATAATTATTATATCCGCGAGTTTTCTTGGGCTCCGGAATATCAATCCCCCCTCATTTCCCAACAATAGTTGCATTAAGAATAAATGACAGCAATTAAAGTTGTAGACAAAATCTGGTGACGAGGAATGTTCGCTCCCTGTATTAAAAATAATTTTGCATGGAAAAATGAACTACAATTTCGACGTAAAATTCCTCTCATTAAAATAACCAAAATCCCCACTCCTCTCGAATCTAGTGAAGCGACGGCTCAAGAAAACGTGCGCGAACAATACAACACTTGTGTTTGTTGTAATAATTACGAAACTGTTTCTAGTTATTAAATAGTAGGCCGTGAAATAGGAGAACACTTACGTTACAATAACTCTTATTACCAAACTGATCTCAGTTTTGTGATTGACGACTTATGATTATCAAAGACGATAATTTAATATTTTATTTTTTTAAGTATGTACTGGAATTTGTACAAAATGGATAAAAGTTTCACGATATTCTATTATAACATTTTTTACGATACTAATTTCATAAATAACTATTACTATTTTCCCTTTTGCATTTGCACCTATGTAACTCACATTCTGTACCTGTTTAAATCAATGAATACGAACAGCACGCGAAATCCCTCCACGTCGCATGTTCTTGTATTGATACTTGTTCACGAGGAACTTTCTAGGCCGAAGGAGCAACGCCTGCTTTAATTTTTCTTGTGTTGCACCTAAGGCTTAAAAGCCATCTCCCTGACTTCTACCCTAATACCGACGAAAGCGAGAGAATGGAACAATTTCGTTAAAAAAAAGTGTGTACTTCAGATGTGAAAATCGAATAAATATCTGGTTCAATAATACGAAACACGAACATATTTCTTTCCATATTCATATTTATAACGATAGTTTTGTGTTTTCAATGACAAACAATTTTAATATAGTTTATGGAGGAAGACGTTTATTGGTTTGCATTTAAATGATGTTTGCCCACAAATTTGTTTAAAATTACGTCCATGTTTGTCTTTGACAGTTTAAATACATTGAGTGACAATTCCATGAATTTAAAATTTGCACGCTCAAATAATTTCTAGAGATACTTTTTGACAACTCTTGACACATTAAATAAATCACGCAATTTAATTGATGAAATATAGTCTTCAAAAGTAAGTAAATGAATCTCAACTGGGTCAGTTATATTTTATGTAGGATAATTGAGGGTTGCCGAAACGGTTATGACAACTATTATTATTTCATGAGCATGTCGGAAAAGAAAATTTAAAACAGGCATTTGAAAGGTCTCTACATATGCTAATGTTTAATAATGAATAATAAACTCAATAGGTATCCGGTTAGAAAAAAAGACAAAATAAGAGACATCCATCTATTTTCTCAAATGTGTTTAATCTTCTAATAATAATGCAATGAATTGATCTTATTGTGTTTACTATTGAGCCCTGCAGAGCTCGTCGGTTGGCGTGCACGCTTTTCACGGCAAAAACCCGATTTCCAATCCCGGTTGGGGTAAAATTAATTGTGCGCTTTCCCTACAATGTCCTGGTATCTATTGCTGTGTGATGAGAAAGCTCACTTTTCAGGTTGAGAATAAAAAATACAGCGGAGGGATGGATATGTGCTAACCACACGTACACCTTAACCCATGGCCGCGAGACCGGGACGCCGCTGATAGGCCTGTGGTCGTAAAGAGCTGTTGTGCCGAAGTACTTACATACACAGTTACTGATTGGTCTCTTGAGAACAATACCTCAAAATATGGAATCTCAATTTATTAGGTGCCTCGGGGCATCGACTGATGTCACTGCAGTGCCTCTGCTTCTGACCGGGAAGTCCTGGGGTTTGTCCCGGTGGCTGAATTATGGATATGGACTAGATAGCTATTGCGAAGTCAGTCGCTGTGTCGAGAAGAACCCTAGAGGTTGGCTGCTCTGATCGGTAGCTTTCTGTGGTTTCTCCTATCAATACCAAGTGAATGCCGGGGTAGTACCCTAACAAACGGGCAACGGACTGTGCGCGCGATATTTCGTTCTTCTTCTTTGTCCTGTCCTATCCCATTACAAACACACACTTACACCAACATGCACTACACTACCACCCAAGCTGGGACACCGGTCAGGAACTTAGAGCTTGTACCGGCTGGAGAGGTACCCGCAGGTGGGAGATACTTGGATGGGGAAAACCCCGCAAAGCTACGTGTAGGTCTGCGCCGGATCTCACCATCCAGCGGAAAATCACCGCCACCTCCCGTGATACAAACATGCACTACACTTACGCGACGAATGACCACGGCAGTTTACGCGACGGAATATATGAAATAATCATAAATCAATCAAAATATAGGTCGGGAAAGGCGAGGTACGACGGTCTAATATTGTTAAGCATTTATTACAAACAGAAAAACTAGACCCGTGCACAGAAAATCAAACAGTCATTATTTATTTTTTATAAAATTTGTGATTCTACACGTTTGTGACCGCTGGTACCGTGAAAGAAGTCAACAGAAAGAACAAAGAAATACTTTAGAAATACAATAAAGATGTAAAAAATACTTATTTTTTAGTCTACGAACTATGAAACAAGAATTGGTTTCCAAAGATCCCGAAAGTCTTATTTTAAGAACAAAGAAGTCACATTAAATGAAATGTATAATTAATAGATTAAGTATCTTTGATGCATCTTGGAGAGATGCTTCCGTATTAAGTTGAAGCGCATTCACGGTACTTTTTGTCGATGGTTTATTACAAAACGTACAAAACCATCATCTTTCCTTAACGTATTGTAGAGAGGATTTTAATCGCATACTTCAACGTCTGCGTCTGCGCGATTGATCAGCTTTCTGCGAGCGATACACTTTTGGATATGTAAGGAGAGTACGTGACACGTTGTCGGAAGATTCTCTCATGGCAATAAGAATAGAATTTAGCGTTTTCAACATCGTTGGCAACATCTGACGAAATCTTTTGGAGACTGTTTCGTAGAGCTGTAGATGCTTTTGTATGCGTGAGCATGTTTGATATTGGAGATATAATTATATTTGGATCTAACACTGATAACAGCAAGAATTTAGAAAGTGAAGGTGCAGCAGCGAACGTATGTCTTACCGCTTCAGCGTACCAGTAATAGGTTGCGGGCGGAGACTGCAGGAGAGAAGACGGGAAAAAAATTGCTTGACGTATTTGGCATTGGTAATCTTATAGAGCGGGTAGACCCCAGGCTCTGGTGGTAATCACAGCTAGTGATGAGACAAAAATCATCAATGTTCTATTAGAATTGATATCATTACAGAGAGTTTACTTTCAACGATTGTGACTATATGAACACATAGGACAACATCCATATTAATCATACATATGTTTAAAAACATCGATGATTTTTAAAGTCGGTGTTTTAAAGTTGGTTTAGTAACTTCCTACATTAAAATCGTGCACAACAAAATTTAATTTCATATTCCCAGTTTATTAATTTATAATTAAGATTTAGTTGAAAACAAAGTTAAAAACGCCGTTCTGGATGGCTGAAATCGTTAAGGCAGTAGTGTCGTAGCGATCTCGGACCGAAGGATCGCGGGTTCGAGATCCACCTCGGGCATTGTTGTATTTGTGTTTGTCCTTTCTCCTTCCACCATCGCTATATCATGTCATATTCACAGTTACCATAACGTTAAATGCAATAGTTGTCGCTAATTACCTATATGTTGATGCGACCTTAATGACAACAAAAAAGTTAAAAAAGCCCCTTCATGTGCGAAATAAATAGTACCAAGACGTTGTGGACGTCTCAGACGAGCGGTTGTTCGATGAAGTGGTAGCATGTACAAACAATGTTCGTTTGGATCGAACACATAAAGTGATAGTTGTAACATCCATTATTATGTCATATTTTAACTTTTACAAAATTTGATAATGGAAATTTTCCACCACAAAACACAAACACGTATTTGTGACACGTAAAACGTAAAATCATCTATCACAAAACATCGATATTGAAAATCATCGGCTTTAATATATCGATACTTAAAACATCATTGTTTCTATAAAAACATCGAAGTTTTGAAAACATATGGGCGACCGACGTCCCATTATTCAGAAAATCTGTAACAAGATCAAAGTTGAAAAGGTCAATTAAGAATTCCTCCGGCTCTAAATTTCTGTTTGTTGTTGTTTTTTGTTTTCGTTAAGCATATACATGAATTTCTTCTTCAATATTCCTTATAACAAAGTGCCTCTAACATAACTTACATTTTAGCTTAATGAAGTTTTCAAAAATTAAATCTCGCAATTGTATATTTAAATTTTTGTAGATGATCTCCATTATTGTTGACTTCAGAGGGGGTAACTTTCATAATATTTCCCAAAAGAAAATATCTTTATTTCCATACTTCTGTACATGCCCTCCCGTATGGTGCTCGAGATGATGTTGAAATTGTACTTCAGAAATCAGAAGAATGATAATTAAGTTTCCAATATTCGTATACCAACACGGATAGAGGAAAAGTGACGATATTTTGCTAACGCATGCAAAGGAAACTTAACGCAATGACATGCTGAGTATCTTTGGAGTAATGCAGTATCTTTCTTGCAGATGCGAATTTTGAAATTTGGTTTCTTTACGTTTCTATGACATATTACAAATAGTACTAAAATGCTGTATGATAAAAACGACGAAAAGGGGAAATGGTTACTTTCAATTTCAAGACCCCCCCTCAAAGGGAAGTACTAGAAATTGAAATTATACTGCCAACGGAAATCAAGGCGTAGACCAGTAAACAAGGAAGAAATATTAGGGAAAACGTAAACTGTTTTTTCCACTGTTCGTTAGTTTCAATTATTCAAAAATTGTGCATATTACATACGATTTTCCTTTTAGAATACAGAAGGGAGGAGCATCGCCAATAAGAATTCAAATACATCTCTTTAACGAATATCCTTAGAAATAGTTAGGAAACCGGTACAGTTCGCTCATCTAATTGTGATATGATGAAATTTCCGAAATGTTGCCTCCTGCTCTTCAGTGGAATCCGCGTTTGATGTTTACCTCATTAAATTCCTGTGGCTCCCTTGGCGCTGTCTTCAGCTCGGATCAGCTGCACGCACGGAGAACACTCAGGCGGGAATCGACCCAGGCCATGTGTACCAAAGGCGCGCGAGCTAGTATCGAAGGCGTTTGTCTGTTTAAAAGCAGTTGATAACTGACAGATCGTCCCAAAAGTGACAGAGTCTAAATGAACTGTTAGAGACCTGTTAGTGATGTGTGAGAAGCTTTTCTTCTAGTATATTTTTGAGTCGGCGAAAACAAACATTGCTATTAGATAGAAAGGCATGTTATGTCCCATAACAAGTATAATATACGTATCTAATGAGTAAATGAAATCAGATGAATAAGAATGAATATAACTACGGAAAGTTTACTTTCAACGATAGCGACTATATGAAAACGTAGGAAAACTCTTCTGAATGAAATAGTAGCGCAGTAACATAATGATACAGTAGCTGAATGAAACAGAAAGGTCAATGTATCAGCCGAAAGCCCTGTAAAAGGCCAACAGTATTATGGACAAATAAAAGCGGTGGCGTCCTTTGCGGTTTAAAAATCCTTTAACCAAACCTTTTTTAATTTATTTATTTGATGTTGGAGTTGATGGCACTTGCAATTTTTGCAGATAGGAATGATACATACTTTCAAAGTCATATTAAATCATTTACTTCAGGTGTATCATAATATTTACAAATTAAATATTTACATTTATTCCGAAAACGAGAAACGATTCTTTCATTAACTGCTATCGCATCGTAGAATGAAAATTATAATCGCATTCAATTTATTCCAATATAATTACATTGATTTTTTTGAATAATTTGCTGTCAATTTCTGTTGAAATATCATAACCGTTTTATATTTTTACATTATTATTCTAACGTTTCTATGATGTTTCGTGACTATAAGACTGATGTAATTAGTAGGACACAACGCTATAATCATGTTTAAGTGAAACCTGAGTACACGTCAGGCAGTGACATAGTAAGTAGTATTGCCACTTAAAGTGGTATTATAACTAACAAAACCTTGAAAAAACGCAACAATTGTAAATAGGACGACGATGAAACAAAATAACTTTTGAGAAAACGGTATCTTATCTTAAGACACCGTTTCCCGTCATATATAATTGAGTTTTGGCACTGTAATAACAAATATGAAATGAAAGTAAAAAAAAATTTTACAAATACTAAAGACAAAACATTACTTCTAAACAAGTTTATTTATTTGCATCTCACACCTAACCGGGGCAACTGAGACACATTTAATATGATGGAGGAGAGAGAAGACCATAATATTTTTGTGTTCAATAAATACCGCAAGAAACAAAATATGTACTTTATTTAGAAACAGACGTCCAAACTTTCCAAAATAGTCCTCAAAATATCTGCAAATGCACTATGGAATGTTTCAAACAAACAACTTCATAAAGACCGCAATTTCTCAACAATCTTCCAACATATTTTCGGAATCTCTTATAGGTTCTACTCAAAATTTTCCAATTTTCCGGCCCAGAACATTTTTCATCCAGGCGAAACTTCTGACCCCCTACAAACATGATTCCGCTTCAGACTTCTCAAGGACAAATTTCGCCCACCTTAAACCAATGCTACAACCCCTATATTCCTGATCTAATTTATTTATAATAAAATGTTTTCAAATAACTAGAAAATGATTCTAATTCGACACTGCTAAATGGTTTAAAAGTACCCCAGAGGGGACACACTCCTTATTTGTAATAATTTGATAATAGCATAAATACTATGTGAAAATGTCTTTGTAACTATTCTGTTAGGTGGTTAATCCACTGGACCATAAAAAATGTAAAAAGGAACAGACGTCATAAACCGTTTTGATCGGCAATCTGTAACGGGAAAATATACTGTAAATGTACAGTGCAGAAAACGACGTAGAGAACGGAGTTCATTTCTTAGAGAAACCGCCACCACTCCGGGCTGACGGAGCATGGGAATATCCCGGGTGTGGCGTCCTGGGGCAGCGTTCGAAGCCACGGGGTGGTCGCTCAGCGCGAGTGACACCACGCCGTAATCCAGAGCCATCGCTTCCGAGCGGGCGAAGACTTCGCAAACGACACAGGGCGACTTGCACAGCGACAGCCGACGGTTGGGGTGGAGGCGCAGCCGTTAAAATTAAAAGTAAAATTTTGACGCTTGCCTAGTAGAAGGGTTGGATTCCCGTGGATCACCCTTAGATCGAACAAACTTGCTGAAATGAATAAATTATTTTTAACACTCAAGTTGCAAAGTATTAATTTTCACGTGTTCTCCAGCCGCTAAATGCATGCTTAACTATTTTGCTATTCTAAGAATAGTCGCATCACACGAGATAAACCTTTGTGACAAAAAATATTATGATAGATGTATTTCGTTTTTTAATTAAATAAATATAATTATTTAGAAAACCAAAGACACGTGCAAGAACGCAAATTTATCTGTTGATGTGTTGGGCATACCACGTCAGGTAGAACAAGTTTCCATTAACACCGAAACATTAAGAGTTATGTATAATTAAGTAAAGGTTTTACTCCTTAAATTCAGCATATAATTAAAAAACTAATATATTTCTATAAATTTCGTGAACTATTCTTCAAATACTGGCCTCTAGTTAACTGCCATATGTTGTTTGCAATGGACTGATCTGAAGCCTGAAAAACAAAATTTTAATCACATACGGAAAGGTTAAACAAGTTCGAAAGTACTTCTTAAAAGAATACGACTCCTTGGTGCCTGCATACGCTACTCAAACAAGCATCTTTCGCGAAACAGGTCGGTGAAAACGAGAGGAATTGAACAGATGCAACCGGTGGCTCCGCAACCAAGCTCAAGTTTAAATTTTTCACCAAGAGGAAGGTAATGAAGGTTATCTCATTCGTTGTTTTAGGTATAAAAAAATTCTGATCATATTTCATACAAAATGTAAATACAGATGTAGAAACATACGTTTCTACTCCGCGTTTTACATAAACATTGCACACGATATCCCAGCTTTCAAAACATTCGTAATATTATTTTGTCGAGGCACAAAAACGTTCATGTTCTACTCGATAATGGCATTCGTTTAGTTAATTTTTATTGCTTACATATACTACGTATTACTGCAGAAGCAACCCCATAAGAACGTGGGATTATTTTCTTCAAACAATGACTAGACGTTAGATCTTGGAAATAAATGTCCCCACTACGAAATTGCATGGCATGTTCACTAAAGGAAGAAAAACGTTTTTGACAAAGTATTAGAAAACCTAAGTACTTAAAGAACCTCAGTCATAAAGAAAAACATATACGAACTAGGTAAATTAGTAAATGAGAAGAAAAACATTCCAATTCCTATTTTCATACAAACATACTTGTGAGCAGAGACAAACGTTGGTGACAATCTACACCCTTGGAGATGATGCCAAACAACAGACGCTCGAAAAAACTTTTGAAGCAAGCATCGTATGGAAACTGAAAGAAGAACCTATGAAAAGAAAACTAAGAAGAAGAAATTTAAGAGGAATAAGAGAAAATAGAAGCAGAAGAGAAAGAGAAGAGAACAGAGAAGAAGAAAAACGGGAAGAAGAAGGGAAAGGAGAAGAAGAAGAAAAAGAGAAAGGAGAAAAAGAAGAAAAAGAGAAAGGAGAAAAGAAGAAGAGAAAGGAGAAAAAAAGAAGAGAAAGGAGAAAAAAAGAAGAGAAAGGAGAAAAAAAGAAGAGAAAGGAGAAAAAGAAGAAGAGAAAGGAGAAAAAGAAGAAGAGAAAGGAGAAAAAGAAGAAGAGAAAGGGGAAAAGAAGAAGAGAAAGGGGAAAAGAAGAAGAGAAAGGGGAAAAGAAGAAGAGAAAGGGGAAGAGGAAGAAAAAGAGAAAGGGGAAAAGAAGAAGAGAAAGGGGAAGAAGAAGAGAAAGGGGAAGAAGAAGAAGAAGAAGAAGAAGAAGAAGAAAGGAGGAGAAGGAACACAAAGCCGGTGTTGAGCAAGCAACGCAGAGCATATCGAAGTGACGCGTCGCGTGCCGTCGTGGGCGGGCAGAGGGTACTCACGCGCGCGCCGGCACTCGAAGCGCAGGGCGACGGCGAAGAGCAGCACCCCGGCGCACAGCAGCACCAGCAGCGCCACGGCGGCCAGCAGCGCGCACTCGAGCGCCGTGCGCCGCCTCAGAGCGGCCGCCCCGCCCCGCCGGCCGCGTCGCCGGCTCCGCCGCCGTCGTCACCGTGTTGGTGACGGGCGCGTAGTGCAGCGGCCACGGGCAGCGCGCCGCCCCGCCACGCCCCCAGCGGGTTGGCGGTGATCTTGGCCTCGGCCGCCCCCGCCGGCGCGCCCCGCCCCGCCCCCGCCCCCGCCCTCGCCGCCGCCGCCCGCCGCCTCCAGCAGCAGCGCTCCTTCTCGGCACGTCCCGCGCAGGAACCCGTGGTTGTGGCGGACTTGTTCAGCTCGGCCGCCTTCTTCTTGCTGTTCATGTCGGCTGGCGCTGCTGGTCGGGCTGCCGAGGCATCCTTACATCCCGCGCGCGCCTCCACTCGATCGCGGCCTTCTCTATTAGGGGATTATTTTTACGAATCGACAGCGCACAGAGCCGCGGGTCGGCTACTCGAGTCCATGATGCTGCTCACTTCCAAACGGTCGTCGATTGTCCACACGCATCCGCATGTTCCCGCTCAAGGCGCCTTCTCGGAAGCCAAAGCCTGCAGCCGCTGCGCGCTCCACTCGAATGGCTTGTTTTCCTCCGTCGACGTCGGAGGTATCGAGGAGAGCGCGGCGGGCGGCGAGCGACGTGGTCGGCGGCGGCGGTTGCGGCGGCGGCGGCGGCGGCGCCTGCGCGGGAGACACCCGCCTTCTCCCGTGCGACGGCTTCGACGCGGCTACGCGACTGCTCGCGCGGAGCCGCGCGCGCCGCTCTTATAGCCCCCGGCGGCGCGGGGGCGAGGGCGGCGGCGGCGGCGGGCACGCGCAGCCGCGGGCGACGTTGCGCCCGCCCGCGCCCCCGGCGGGGGGGTTGCCACCACGCAGCTGTGCTCTTGCACTTGTTCCCCCCCCCCCCCCACGCCCTAGGCCACGCCCCGCCGCGATGACCGTGGCGGCTCCTCCGCCCCACCCCGTGGGGGGGGGGGCATCCGTTTGTAAATAACAACAGCCCCGCTGCTCACTGGGAAATAGGGCATACTTGTCTCGATCGTAGATCAGATGACCCTGAGGAGCGCCAAAAAGATTAACCACAATTATTCGTCTTCCTCCCCAATTATTTCTAAGTTTAGTATTTGCCTGGCTTGAAATAAACGAAATTCAGCAATAATTATTAAACGGTCGATCTGTTAATTGATATGTCGTTTGTATCCTCTACAGTTTTTCAAATGTGTTCCCTCTCACCGTCTTGCCACGCCACGCCACGCCACGCCGAGCCACGCCGAGCAACGCCGAGCCACGCCACGCCACGCCACGCCACGCCACGCCACGCCACGCCACGCCACGCCACGCCACGCTACGCTCCGACCAATGACGGTCATCTTGATCACCAGCGACTGGTCGTCGCCCACTCATCCGGTGGCCCTGTATGGCCGACTTGAAATAAACGAAATCTCCGAATGATAATTGCATTGGTTAAAACAAAAATATTTGACCTCACATTTTTTCGGTTTTGAGTTAACGGTGGGAAACTGTTCTTCAAATATAAATTCACTGTTCTATTCAAAAAAGTTCGATGTCCATTTACTCTATGACGTCTCTTTGACCAACGACCGTCATCTCGATTTCGGTCATCGTCTCACCCGGTGGCCTCTTAGGGACCCCTCTTGCCCGCTGGCCAAATATTGCCGAATAGTTGAAATGAGCACGACCACCCCTCAAATGAATCTGCATAATGGGTAATGCATAATCTGCATAATGCTCTAGCTGAACTGACTAGTCTCAAAAAAAGGAATAAATATTTATCTGTTTCCTTTCTAAGGTGCCTCAAGTTGACCACAATTTTTCACTCATTCCGCTCTTGAAGTTAACAATATTCCTTCATATGGTATACCTGTTCTTTGAAATGGCTATAACACACAACACTGATTCACAAGACATTAATATTTTTATTGCACTTGCTCCTGTCATATTAAATAATTCGACCCCCAGGTTTGGTCAGATCCACGGCAGCTTACTGACAGATTAGTCCTCTGTAATTTAATCTTTACCCGCGTATGGGATCCTTAATTGTAAATGAAAATGCGTCCGCATTGTGTACTCTCCGAATGAGTTAACTAGACACTACCGTATGTCAGGCGTTTCTGAACAATATTACTTAAGATGAATCACAATTTGCCGATTTTCTCTCTGATAATTTATAAATTCGAGATTATTTAACATTCTTTTGCAGAAGATAGTCATAAAATTCTTTGATAATAATCGTATATACAGTGTTGTTATCTGACCTTTTTGCACAAGACAATTTCTAATAAAACTGAATATCTCTAATCTCTTTTGTTCCCAAGACTTAATCCACCGTCATCCGTATGCCAGGTCCACATCTGGTCATCTGACATACTCTTGACGCACCCGCCAGTAATCCGTTTGCCTCAACATGGAACACAGTGAAAATAGACATATGCCATCTGGGTTTGGCGTCATATTTTAATATGCTGAACACGTCCACAAATATCCTTGAATAATTTTAACTAAATATTACTGAATAGACTCGGGCAGATAAAATATGATTTTCTGATTTTTTATTTACCGTTACCAAATTGAATACATTTTACTCGTATTGCCATCAATGGTCGAAAGAGATAACTACTAATAATGTAAGGTCATATGTATTTAAGCAATATTATTGATTTAGCCGAATTGAGTAGTCTAATGAAAATCAATCACGATTTGTGTTTTCTCTTTCCAATTATTGTATCGCACGTTTCTCATAAAATATTTTAGTTTTTAGTGTTTTTGGCTTGATTGTATCATTATAGTACTATAGTATAAACAATTTATTAAGACGGTCCCTTACATCTCTATAATCTCTACTCCTAGAACCGCGAATTCCTCTCCCAAAATGTAGGCGTGAAAGTAGGATAGATTGAAGGGTACAGAAAAAGGGGATAGGAAGGCGACATGAGAGCAAATAGGTAACACCTCGCAACGTATCTTGAGTCGCCGAAATGTGTTGTCCCTGCATACAATTACTAATAAAGAATGATAAAAGTGATATTATGAGATAGGATTTGATTACCAATTGCCATCTAAGCCACAATCACAAGTTTATTATCTCCATGATGGAATCCAATTGACAACCTTCTGTAACTCACAATGCGCTTGCCTCCATAGCCATGTGTGATTCGTAGGTCACCTTCTTGCGCACACAGGTTCATTTATTTGTAAATCGAATTTCCACTTGATTTTACCACCTTTCCTCACCAATATGTATCATGAGAATTCTAGTCGTAGAAACATGTCAGACAAATTTAAGCAATAATATTAGTCTCAAGGAAATTAATCACAGTTTCTCATTTGGAAATTGCTTTAATATTCCTCATCAAAATAATTAATACCTTAATATTTCACATCGAAAATTGGTAGATTTACCGTATGGTTCTTCAAGATGTTTCTTGTTAAAAATGCAATTTACCGGACAATTTATTTTAATTCATGTTAAAATTCAGTTTAAAAAATGTTCAAAAATCCATACACCAATGTTCGGCAGGCACAATCGACTTAGGTGGCTCAAAGCATCAATTGATGTCATTACACTTTACACGTCACACAGATTTAACACGCAAAATGTAATTGTAATTTGTTCTTCAAGAGTACGTCAAACAAGTCGATCATTACTCCTGCGAAACAACAAAACCAAAACCTACAGTAATTATCCCAACGGTTGTGGTGTTTGAAGCGCCATCAATGTTTTGTTTTGTCTTGTCACGTGCTTGTTTTTTTCCTCAATCGTTACTCTGTCAACTAAGAACTTTGATTTCCCGTGACCAGTCGTTGCGTTTGACTGGTACTGGTTGGCTTTCAAATTGGGCCACTGTGAGCTGAAGGTATTGCGTGTTTACTTTCATTTTGCCGACAGAATAAGTTACTATTGTTGTTTAAACCACGTTACCGCCTTCCTCCTCGCAGCTCGTGCCTTTGTGTACTGTTTCTAAAGCGCACGTTTCAATACATAGTGATTCTGAAACATTGTCGTTCAATTCATAAACTGTTCTCTGATAAGAGTTTTTGCATTCAGTTTTTCAACATTTCATGGTGTCCTGTGAGCAACTTCTTCCTACCTTACAAAAAGACAATAATCTGATGCGAAGATCTAGAAAATAATGCATGATGTAAAGAGACACCAGCGCTCTCTTGACCATTAGCAAACATGAAATGAACTAGTAGTAGTAATATACTAATACAAGGGGGAAAACATTGTACATCTTGTGTGAAATATTGAGGACCTAATTTAGAGTAAATATTTATTTTGTTTTAATCTATGTTACTAACAGGCTGAAGTAACCTACGTTGCCCAGCTATTCATTAATCATAATCTTCTATAACAAAGAAGAATAAATGTGAATTAATTGAATGTACGATGTATCCCCACCTTACCATTCCCAGCCCCGCTCTCACCCGCCTTGTCTTGTCCTGTTCGTCTCTTCTCCGTCCAGCAATTTTCAGCCTGCTCCACCACCTCCCTCCCGGCCGTCCCCGCTCCGCATCAACCTGCCTCTTCTGGCCCGCCGCCACCCTCCTATGAGGATACGTAAGCAGATGCGTTGTTGCATAGTCTCAAAGAAGTTCCAGTAACAGTTTTGACCTTCAGTTTGTCGGAACTTGATTGCGCTATTGAAAAAAATCCAAATTAATTCATTGAATAGAAAATTCAAAACACTTTAATAAATGTGTAAGCAAAGCTTTGGTAAATTTACTCACTGTTTTCAAGATATTTGGGAAAACAAAACGCGAGTTCTCTAATTTTGCTCTAAAGGATGGAAAGGAGGGATATGAGTAATTTTTATAAAATCTAATACAGACAGTAACATTTTATTATATATCAATAAAACTGTAGATTTGAATGAAAAAACAAACAAATCTTCTTCTTTTGATAATAGAACATAAAATTTTCTTTTAAAAAGGTAGTTTAAATTATGCCCGATAAAACATTCTATCTTTTAGAGAAAACAGCATTGAAATCCTTTCATCTGTTCGATAAATTACCTCGAGACAGAAATTGTAAAACCATTTGAATGGGTTTTTATACTGCGTAAATAACCATAAGAGTTTATAAAGAGGTAGTTATTTTGAAATCACAGATAGGCATTCCAGTTTTATTTATACAGATTCTCAATGTATGTAGAACGTCAAAGAAAACTATGCCGCCACCAGCCATGTGGAATGTGTGTATGGTTACGTTATAAATGCAGCGACTCGAGAAAAATCTAAAAATAATGAAACACTTTCGATTTAAGCTGAACAATGCAAATGTTTGATATTTTTCGCATTTTGTCATACAGCGCGTTCCGACTGAATTCAAATACACAGTGGGCCAGTGGGCACAGCGGCACATCTGACGTCACGCAACAGCAAGGCTCCAAGAACGGGGCCACCCGCCTTAAAATATTTGCTATCTACATCTTGCGTTATGGACCAATTTTTTTATATGATTGGCGAGTAAAGAACTTCTGTAGAGTACAAATTTTCTAAACTATGTTGTTGCAGTATAGATTCATTCATTCATTGATTAGTGATTCGGGGCACGTAAACAGCTCAGAATATTATTCCCCTAAGTTCAGTGCATGTTTTCTGCACCCTAAGTGTAGTGCGACCTACCCGTCAGCTAGTGGGGTTTTCCCCAATCAGTTATCTCCCGCCAGCCGGCACCGGCCCAGCTGGGACAAGCTCTAACTGACGAAGACTGATCTCCAGACCGGTCACCCGGCATCTGAGGTAATGTAGTGCAGAGTTAGTGTAAGTAAAAGGGAGAAGATAGAACAAGGAATGGGAATGAAGGATCGCGCGCGGCTTGTGGCCCGTTTGTTAGGGTACTGCTCCCGCATTCGCGTAGTATTGGTCAGAGAAACCACGGAAAACTATTGATCAGAGTATCCGGCCGCTATAATTATCCTACAGACAGCGAGTGGATTTGACCTAGCTATCGTCGGGTCTCCAAAATCGGAATCGCTATCGAAACTTCTGCCATCGTCGTGTCTCGAACCTCGTAGCCTCCCGGTCAGAAGTACTGCTGTGGCAGCAGTTGGTGCACTGTGCCACCTGGCTCCGGTTGGCAGTAGTCGTGAAAACCGTTTCTGTTGCAACATTTAATTAATTGCAATGTAAAACTAGTGTATTGTATTTTTCTTCAGTTGTGTTCGTGCTACTTTTTAAAAACCGTTTTGTGTGGTATTGTTCATCAGCATTTTTGCTGCTGAAAGTAATTAGAACACTGATAGTGGTGGAATTCACGGATGAATTTGGAACCTAATATTATGTGCAATGATTATTCATTGTTTCTAATATAAATTATGAACCTGTATTTAAACCTTCTCATTTACTAAATTGGATGCTAAAGCTGTTCCGTTCGTCGCAACAAATTATTTGCGGATTGTGTCTAATAACCATACGCGAAATGGATGAAAATCCTCCCATTGTAATATTCGTATAATGTAATTACATGTTTTCGCCTCTATATGCTCTCTGCATTTCCACCAATCTGTGTGTATCGTTTATCTTAGTCCTCTCTTCCTTACCTCGTCATTGAACATTTCACTGTTCGCCACAGCACGTAAGATCATTTCTCCTTTGGCGACCCCATATTCCATCAGCTAAAGGTTCCCTTTGCAATATTTTCGAGAGGTCTTCTTGTAGTTCTTGTCCATCCCTAAAGGCTCTAAAGATTTGCACGTCTTCCAGCTCACTATCGATTTCAAGCCATCCAGACATTCTATCAATACAAATATTTTATCCTGTGTTCTCTCAAAATAGAGGAATATTATTTCTACTTTTTTCAAATGAAACACATTGTAGAAAAGAACATGAATAATATTTTACTATCTTTTTTGCAACATGGATCTTCTGTCGCTTTCGATATCTCTGTACAAGAAGTAGTGAATATTTCATTCCATTGCTTTTCTTGCTTAAAGAAACATTATTTGTAACTAGAGGCTAAGGCGAACGGTAAATATCCTATTCTCTGTGGTGTGCGTTCAATTTTATTGCACAATACACTACAGATAATTCATAATGTATTATATCATTAATTATGGTCAAATATCTCTGGAGAAAACCACTCACGTTTGAACTGATCTTTTTGCAGTCGTGTGTATTTTATCGACAAAAAACCTTCAAAACATTGCAATTAAATATTCTCCACCGATAAAGAATTTAATTTAGATATATGAATTATCGTAAATATTACCTCGTGTGTTTGTGGTATTCATACGGTTACGAGTCGTGTACCTTAAGCATGTTAAACGTATTTTAAGACGACAGCCAAAAATAAACTCGTCTAATACGAAGTAAAATTTTAGATCCTCAAATTATCTTTTAAATGCTACCATGAATTTCGTACATATAATTGTTAAATACAACCTTAAATACCACCATATGTTCTTAGATTGTGAAAAAATACTTTACCTCTGGTAGTGCATTCTAAAGTCCTTATGAATTGCTCTAGAGATCATTGATGTTAATATTTGGTTCGACTCCTTGTCAGCAGAGGAAGTAAATACTATTTGCCACGCAGACAACTATCTATTTTAGAAGTTTGCGTTTTTACGAAAGATTTAATAAGTCCTATTTTCTCAAGTTTTTTTACAACAGATGGCCTTTGTTTATATTCTTACTGATGAACATTAAAAATTTCGAGCTATCATCTACGTAACATTTTCCTACGAAAATGATAGAAATTAAACGACATGCAGATAAATTTCGGAATTTTTTGAAAGAAAGTAGTTAGGAATATCCAATCAAATGAGAAAAGGAAAGAACAAAAACTCAACGATATGTGAACATTTAAAACGAAAGGTGCTTTAAGCTTGTCCAAACAAGCTTTTGTGTTTGTTTTTGCTTTATTTGTAAACTTCAATATAATATTTTAATTTTTTCCATTTTGTTTATTAGTAGTTAGGGTTCGTAAACAGCTATATTTTGTCTCAAAATGTCTTGTTGTGACAACCTTCTCACGACTATAAATAACTACATTTCATTCTCAGAAACATTGCCTGCCAAGTAGGATTTCCACGTAGAGAAGTCTCTTCGCAGGGCTGAGCCTATTCTCTCCCTTCCGCCCCTCAACGTCCGTCCCCTCCTTCACTTCCGCTGCCGTTCCTGTCGCGTTGCGCCCCCCCCTTCACCCTCCGTCCTCGACGACCCTATCACGTCCCCACCGTCTTCCAACCCTCCCGCCTCAGCCGCGACGCTGCCACGTTCCCACCAACACCGCCGCCCTGAGCTTCCCCGACCACCTGCTTCGTCACCTCCTCCACCTCCATCACCACCACCTCCACCTTCACTACTACTACTACCACTAACATCTCCATCACCACCACATCCACCTCTACCTCCATCACCACCACCTCAACCTCCACTAAACCAGCATCTCCATCTCCACCACATCCACCTCAACTTACTTCCTCCACCGCATCCACCTCCACCTCCTTCTCCACCAAATCCACCTCCATCACCACCACCTCCACCTTCACCTCCATCACCACCACCTCCACCTCTCCTTCCATCACCACCACCTCCACTACTATTACCACCACCATCTCCATCACCACCACATCCACTTCCAACTTAACTGCTACCACCACTAGCATCTCCATCTTCTCCTCCTCCACAATCACCTCTATTCCAACACTCATCACCACCACTTCCACCACTACCACCAGCATTGCCGCCAATCCCATCACTACCTCCACTTCCCCCTTCACGTCCTTTATCTCTCCCACCACCTCAACTCCCCTACCACAATAATCACTATTGCCACAACCACCATTACCTGCCTTCACTACTCTACCTCTGCCTCCACTACAACCAGCTTTAACAGGTCTATCTTTTCCCCCACAATCGTAATCACCATCACTATCTCCATCACCATATCCTCCCCACCACCAACATCTCTTCCTTCTTCTCCTCCACTACCCCTAGCCCCGCACCACCACTACCACAATCACCACCACCACCACCACCACCTCCATCTCCCC
>BOPP01000048.1:6302587-6316925 GCA_017312745.1 Gryllus bimaculatus
AGGACTTGTTTTTGTGTGAAGATTTTTTCTTTTTAATTCCAATATACGCTTTCATTCTGTTTGAGAGAAACGCCAATTTTTCCGTTCTTCCAGACCATTTCGGTCTGTAGGGTTAATTAGGTTGACTAGCCTGTTCACTTTGTTGCGAGAAGCGTTTTTTGTCTGAGTGTCAGTTATGTCGGCATTGTCGCATGTCTTTTTTTGTTTCTTTCATTACATGGTGTACTGTAAGTGAGGATATAGGTGGTTTAGTATTCTTTTAGTAGTCGAGTATTTGGTAGTTGCTCTATTGTGTCCGCAACATTATCAGTCTCATTGTCCTGCATGTTGAACTTCTATGTTCGAGTACTTTTGACTTGTCTCAATAGATTGTAATCTGTGATCCATCGGAATGAGTTCTCGAACGAGTATTTTTCTAGTGATGTTCTTTCTTCTTTTTTGATTTCTTCCAGTTATTATTTCTTGCTGAGCGTGAGGTTTCGCTAGCGAAAGAGCTTGCCGTTTGATGACAGTATTTAAATTGTTTGAATTTTGGTTTTCTTAAGACATGCACTTTTATTGTATTTAATGATTTGTGTAGCGTTATTTTAGATTTTCTGGAGGCGGGTTTGTAGTGGTGGGAGAATTGGGGGAGCTCAGGTTGTGTGGCTGGGTGAAGGAAGTGAGAATCAAAATTCTCTTTCGGGATAAATATTTTATTATTATTACTATTATTATATTATTATTTTATTATTATATTATTATTTATTATTATATTATAATAAAATGAGGCGCAAATGGTTTAGGAGTTTGAAATTTTGAACAGTCCGAACTGCCATTGAATTCGGTCCTACTGAATTACTTCTACCAGTCGACGGGATCGACGTGTGGCCTATCGATGCGAAACCTGGCTACTCGACCGCAGTTCCTCTTGGCTCTCCTAATTCTGGAAGTAGTGTGTGCACTGCAATTCCCGATGTAAGAAAAAGACCTGAAACCTGCCGAATTGATTGGCCCTGGGTCACTTGCTGTCGCTCAATAGTCACGATGATACATTGCTCTTTGAAATCGAAAAGCCCTTTTTCATTATCATGAGTAATGTATACCCAATGCGATTCGGTGTGCGAAAGCTTCTGCAATACCTACATTTAATTCAAGTGTTATATATTCATAACGAAACCTACCTGCGCGCAGTTCAGTTTAACTCGCTGAATATCGCGTGCATTAATATTCTGACCTACACTTTTTCTAAATAAATTGGTTTATCCAGGAGTAAATTTGGGTGGGGATATAGATGCGGTATGCTGTGATGGATAGATACCGAAGCACTATAACTGTTATAATTGTTGTTTCTGCGGATAAAAGTGTATCAATGAAAAATAATTACTCAGCCTATGCTGACAGCGACAAGTAGAGTATTTTTACGTTTAACTTTTTAACTCAAGACAAAGATAGTGAAGAATATGGATAGTTTCTAAAACAAGTAAAAATAATAACTCCAGTAAATTTCTTGAGATTTCAAAAACAACTTGTAAATGCAGTGATTCGATGAAGGGGGGCACAAATACGAGAAATTGCAATTTGTCTGAAACTATAGAGGTTGTGTGCAGAAGGAGTATGAAATTAGCTCAATTTTGTGTGCCATTCTACACAGCGGCCCGCGTTTTCCTTCAGCGCGCAATCAGTAAACAGCCGAGGCAAGCCCGACAACTTCCCAGATGACGTAAAACAATTCAAATGTAACCTACAGAGTATTCAGAAGAATGTTATAAATTTCTAGACCGTGAACGATGTCAAGGCATAATTAACTTTTTTCCAAATGAAGATGTGGAGAGAAATATCATAAAACGAATATACATAGAACGTTACTTTTAACGTAGCGACCCTTGATCGAAAGCAATCTCAACTAACACTAGTTTTTATATACCTTGTATTTACGAACTCTGCCAGTGAGTAAGCTGTAACCTGGCCGTTTGTACACCTGCCAACACCAGTACAATAGGCGAACTCTTTCCGATTATCTCCAATTCAGTTATGCACGTTTAACATTTTTGCAACCCTCTCCAATACTTTCTAATCCTCCCCTATTTTCATCTCACTTTGCGAACTCTCTTGCCGTTACCTATCATGACAGTTTCAGGATAATACACTATTGACCAAGCTTCTCATGAAAAAACTTGTAAGAATGGCTTAAAAAGTTGACCTTGATATCACATTTATATCCCCTAGCTCTGACTCACAGATTATAAACTCTCTTTGGGCTAATGAATCCAAGCTAGTGAATTTTTGATTTCTCTACCGAATACTTTGATTTCGCCATAACCGCTACATTAAAACTAAAATGTTGAGGTAATTGTTTATAAAATAGATACATGTTTTGCTTACGTATTCCTCATGCAGAACATGCAGCCACAGTTGTGACATCATTCAAATTCCGTGAAAGAACGAGACCTTTAAGAAACGGCTCAAGTTAACATTCAGACTTGTTGTGTGGAACAAAACGAAGAGAATAATTATCAGTTGATTTCGATTAGAAGATTAAATTGCCAGTCAGTTGCGCCACCAGTCAGATTATACAGGATATTTTAATAAGGACTTTACAGTTTGAATACTCGTAACGAACTCATTCAAACGTCCAGAAACCTGTATGCGCGCCATTCTTAAAGGAAAGATTAAAATCAAGTGTTGACTCAACTCGGTTTAGATTACCGGTCCCGAGTGTGCTCATTGGTATGTTTTAGTTTGAAAATTCCTAAGCCTTTGCGAAACTGCGCAATGTAATTTTCGTACAGAGGACGCTAAAGTGGTCTCCTCTATGGACCTACTGATTGTCAAGTGTATAGGTGTGTTTAATGAAGCTGGAATGAGTGCGTAAGATACAGCAAAATAGCAAGTTGAACCCCATGCGTCATGCAAGTGAGCAGAGCTTGTTATCGCGTCTACAAATATCCACCTGGTGTGCTTCAACAGCTGGCATGTCACATACGACTATTTGGCGTGACTTGAGAAAAACGGAGATATCTCAAACCTTTTAGTTTACAATGGTACAAGAAGGAACATAAACTGATAAGATTTCTTTTAGGACTTTTGTTTTTGGAAAATGCTACATGATGATTGCCGTGGTTTGGGAAACTGGTCCCCATGTTCACCGAATCGAATCCAATCGTGTTTGTTTTTCTTCCTTTGACGGTCATCAGGATATATTTGTTCCATCCTTACCAGGTTTTCCACCAGAGCTGAGGATAGATTTGTCTCGCAAAGGCGAACAAGCTGAAACGGCGTTTGGCAAGGATATACACAAGATGATATATGTGCCGCATGACCAACGAATCCAACATTACATCTCTTTTAAGTGAAAATTAGAATATGTAAGTAAAACGTAATTATTTCGCTTCAAGATTGACACCACAAAGCAAAAACTCAGTGAAGTGAATAAAATACAATTAAGCAGCCTTCAAACTTGTAATATTCCTATTGAAACACCTTTATTATGAATATTTCTTTATTAATGATACGGAATTTCTGAGAATGTTTTCTCTTTGCTATCTACGATTTCAGAGCAGAACCTTAAAAAAGCGGCGTGAGTGTTTCAGAAGCATAGTTGGCCGCACGAAAAATATGAGAATATATGAGAGTAAATGCAACAACAAATGACATCTACTAAAAATATTTTAAACGTTTTTAAAGGCTTATGACAATGATTTAATATTTTAAGAGCTGAATAACATTCTTATTTGTTAGAAAGATAATTAGTGTTCTTCATTAACGGTCGAAATTACGTAGCTGCAAATACGCGGGCCGTATTGCAGTAACATTATACTATCGTCAATAAATTGTTCTTCTAAAATTTTCTATAGATACAAGCTTTTACTTTATAGGGTATGATAGAGGCTCAATACAATCTTTCGTATGAAATTAAGGTAATAACGTTGCGTTACACAAGCAAACGGAAAAACTAAATCTAAACTCGATCCATCTGTCCCGAATGCATGAATGCCCCCTCCACTACTTCTGCGACGAGTTGCTTCCGCTACCGCCCACGCACGGCCCGCCGGCAGCGCGACCATACTCAAACACGCCACCGCCATCGCCTCACGCGTGCTTCCGCCGCAGGCTATCGATGCTGGCCGCCCCCGCTGCACCTCACCCCGCGCGCGGCCGCCACCATTTGCCCTGCACCGCCGCGCCCCGCACCGCCGCCACGCCTTTTCCGCGCCCAACCCCTCCGTCCCCCTCCATGCCCCCCCCGGCCCCCCCCCATGCCACCGCCCCTCCATGCCTCCGCCCTCCATTCCCGCCCGCCATGCCCCCCGCCCCCGCCACTCCGCGCCCGGTCCACCCCGTCGCACCACGCCTCTCTCCAACCGCGCCACTTCCCGTCACGCTGTGCCCCGCCTCGCCACGCCACGCCACGCCACGCCCACCCTCCGCCACGCGTGCGCCCGCCGTCCCTCCTCGCCCGCACACTGCGCCCCACCCTCCCCTGCCGCTGCCCCACTCCTGCCCGCGCGGCATCGCGACCGTCTCGTACACGACCCGCATTCCCAGTCCCTCTCTTACTCGCACCCTCCCAACCCCTCCCCTCGCAACCCCCCTTCCAACTCCTTCTCACCCCACTCAGACCATCTCCGACTTACCCAACTCTCCCTTTATTTCAACGGCCCTTCATTTCCTGACTGTTTACAGATTTCAATAACCCTGTAAGCACATCCATCGCACATTTAACTCTTTCCAAGCCCCCAACCCTTTCCCCAACTCTTCTCAACTCTGCCCGGCCCTCTCCAGTATCTAATCGTTCCCATCTCTTCTACATCCTCTCATACTCTTCTCCGCCCTCCAAAATCTCCCCGTACCTCTTTGACTCGTTACGCCACTCTTCAATCCCCTGCGCACTACTATCCACATATCCAACACTCCCTGGCCATCCCAGTTTTTCCAACCCGATGCTCTCGTTCTTCTAACCCGATGCTCTCATATCAATCCCACATATTTCCAACCTCTCCTACCTTCCCTAATTTTTGACGGTGCACATCAAATCTTTTCGACATTCACGATGTATGGTGTCTTACTGACCCTTCTCAGCATTCTCAAACCTCCTTTGTTTCTCACTAACTCTCTCCAACTCACCCAGATCTCCCCTAACTTCTTTGACTTCCGTAATATTTATGAACCCTCCAACCCTTTCCATCACTTTGTAATCCCCTTCGCTCCTCTCAACTCTCCCCGAATCTGCTCGACACTTCACAACTCGTGAATCTTCCAGACCCTTTTTCATCTTCTATGAGACTCCACAAACCTTTACGACCCTGTCTAAACGACCCAGAGTCTTCTCTACTCTGAATTACCCTCGCTTCCTCTTTCCAATTCGCCTCAAACCTAGACTCTCCAAAACTCTGGTTGACCTTCCACAATCCTCACCAAATGACTGCAAATTCCAAAAATTTCTGACTTGCTTAGACACGCCATGACTTCATTATCTTCGACTCTTTCCAATCTTTAAAGTCCCTTCGTCTCTTCCCCCTGTCTGCTTGCACCCGCACTGCATGCGAACGCTTCTCACAACCCCCTCTCCTCCCCTCACATCGCGTTCTGTCACCGCGGGTGCCATTCAATTGATTCGCTGGGCGGTCACGCGATGGATGGCCAGACAACTGGCTTCCCCCTGCAATCATAGAGTGCCGCTTCCGCAGTTGACGTTTTGACTGACCGGACGAGATTGCAGCCTAGGACAGGTTGGTTCGTAAAACAGACGCAATAATTCAAATGACAACCAGCATTGCCGGAACTTTTGGTAATGGCAGATTGCTAATTGGAGATAATGACATAGTAATTTTTGTAGCAGTGTTAATATCCAAAAAAGAATATATAAACTAAAATGACCTTTCTCTGTCCCTCAAGAATACATTGAAAAACTTAAGAGTTAAATAAAATATGATCTCATAATTTTTACTGGAAATATACATTTTGAGGATTAAATAACCTGACGGACTTCTTATCTTCAAACATATTCTTGTAATCCTGGAATTTTGAATATGTTTTTAATTTAGATTATTCTATTTTGAATTTTTTACGTTTTAGTTTTCAAACCTTTCTTATAAAGGATTGCAATTTTTCGTTTAATATATTTTGACATTATCAAGTGATAGGTCATTAATAAAGTATTGAAAATCCATCATCTTGGGAAAAACTTTTTAAGTTAAAAAATCATTTTGTACTTTACTGAGCTCTTGGGATGGCAATTATGAATTTAATAACATGCTGTACATGTATTTCTGTTAACATCAATAGGTTTTCACTATAACTTCTCTCATCTTAACTTTTGATATTGAGCGCTATTTTTGTGTTATTATTTACGTTATCCATATCAATATAATGTGTATTTTATGGCCTGTTACATAGGCCTTCGTTTTGCCATGCAGGTTTGCCTAGATGATAATTGGTATATCGTTTGTAATCGCCATTGCTATACATAGTTTTTGTTGATTTCATGTCGGTTTCCCGATAACACTCAAGAACTTCTGGTTGCTTTGTCCTTTTATGAATTCAAATTAGTATTCTTCATTTGACAATTTAAGAATATGTTTTACATGATTGATAGATCTTGTGCCACTTCAGGTAAGTTGATGTACGTTCGTGTTAAAGAAAACCATTATCTCATTCTCTCACCCTAAGCACCGATCAATAAGGTAAATTTGAAATCTCGTTCGAGGCTTGTAAACGTTTTCCCCTGAGTGAAATCAGAAATTTCGCGCAGCTCATGCGCGACTCAGCAATGTTCTCTTCGAGAAAACAGCGCCGAACCACCACTCCGCTCCGAATTATCACTGGGCCGAGGGCGAGCTGGCGGTGAGGTGGGAGGGCGAGACAGCCTGTGCAACGAGAGGGCCAGAGAGCGGACGGGCGATAAGACGGGTGGATGAAAGACTGCTGAAGAGGACGAGCAGGCGAGAGGGCGGGCAGGAGATGGGAAGCTCGAGGAAGCGGGAGGGAGTTCCAGGGAGCACGCGAGGGAGAAGGCGAGCGGGTGTGTAAGGGCGGGCGGGAGAGCGAATGAGGAACGGGGAGAGGTGGCTCAGGGCATAAAGGGCCGCTGAGGAAGTAAGCGAAAGGGGTGACGGAAGAGACTGGGAGAGTGAGCGGGATGGAGAAGGGGCGGAAGATAGGCAAGTGGAGTGGGTGAAGGGACGAACAGCGGCAGGAAAAGGGAAGGGCGAGTGGGTTAGAAGGGCTGAGAGAAGAGGGTGGGAGAATAAACGGGATGAAGAGGAGAGGGAAGAAGGAGAGGGTACGGGCGGGGCGCATAAAGGGGTGGCGGCGGGTGGGAGAGAACGGGAGGAAGGTGAGTGGGGCGTGTGAAGGGATGGGTAAGGGACAGGGAGTGATAGTGGAGGGTGAGAGATCGGGACGGGAAGGAGAGAGGGTGAGAGGCGGGAAGGGGCGAGAAGGAACTGGTGAGTACGGGAGATGGGTGAGAGTGGACGGTGGAGAGTGGGCAGGAAGGAGAGAGGACAGAAGGGGATGGGCTGGGATAAGGATAGCGGCGAGAGAGAGGTTGGTGGGAAGAGGGGTTGGCGAGTAGGGGAGAGGGAATGAGAGTGGAGAGTGGGAGATCAGACCGAGGGTCAGGGGTGGGAGGTGGGAGAAGGGACGGAAGTGAACGGGAGAGGGAGGGAGAGTGAATGGGACGAACAGGGAGCGGAAGAAAGAGAAGGTGGGGCGGGAAAAGGTACGGGTGGTGCCGGGAGAAGGGAGAGCATGTGAGGGCGGTTGCGGGGGGGGCGGACAGACGCGTGGTCGACCGTGGGTGGAGTGGCGATCGGAAATGGCGTAATAGCGCCGGCGAAGCGCATTCGCTGCGACCGGTGAATGCGAAGGGGTCTTATCGCCGGCCCGTCTTTTAATAATGTCCTCTCCGGGCGACGCTGTTAATTGCAAAAACGCAGGAATTAATCGGCCGGAAATTTAATGGAAAACGTGGCGCTTTTGATTTGACCCCTCTGAGGCTAGGGACCCTCAGGCTCCACCGCCATATTTCGCCTCCGCCGCCCTCCGCCGCCCTCCGCCGCCCTCCGCCGCCCTCCGCCGCCCTCCGCCGCCCTCCGCCGCCCTCCGCAGCCCTCCGCCGCCCTCCGCCGCCCTCCGCCCCTCGCCGCCCTCTGCCGCCCTCCGCCGCCCTCCGCCGCCCTCCGCCGCCCTCCGCGCCCTCCGCGCCCTCCGCACGCCCTCCGCCGCCCTCCGCCGCCCTCCGCCGCCCTCCGCCGCCCTCTGCCACCCTCTGCCAGCCCCTTCTGCCCTCCGCTGCTCCGCTTCTCGCCGCTTCCCATCGCCCTCAGAAGGCCTCCAATGCTCACCGTCACCACCCTCCATAGGGGGCATTAACTGATGTCACTGCATCTGCCCGGGAAGTCCTAGGTTACAGTCTCGACGAGGGCAGGATTTTCGGCACTAGCGTGTCATCTAGATCGAATTCAGTCGCTGTCTAGAAGAGAAATCTAGAGGCCAGCTGCTCTGATCGGTAGTTTACCGTGGTTTCTCCGATCATCGACAAGCGAATGCGGCAGCGTGGCCACGTAGTTTCACGCTTTAATCCGCACCCTACCGCCGGCGTACAAATAGGCCGACAGGCTGGTGTCCGGATCCCGCCGGAACGCAGTTTGCCCTGACGGCAACCTTCCCATTCAATGCCTGGGTTCGGCCGCCTTGCCAGCTCAGAGCTACGATAGCTATCCAGGCTAGTACCGGGGTACAAACAATGCACTAGTCGCATGCGTCGGGAACTGGTTCCACCTCTTTGCCATGGTATCGGGTCATTGCCACGGCGGAGCAAAGAGCCCAACGGGGGACTACCCGAACTGAGAATAAAGAGGTTTGGGGCCCCCTTCCCGTCTCCTCACTGCCTACGCCTTTAGGCTATTGACGTTAGTATACCCAGAACCTGGGCAACCTGACGGGAGGTACCAGGTTCTCGCTGGACTTGTAAATGTCGATACCAGAGCAATTTCTGAGCAATTTCCTTCACCCGATCCTAACCAAAGGTCGACGTACCATAGGCCCGCGCATTTTCTTCCTACCTTCAATATTCAGAATAGATTTTGAACAGTTTTATTTGAAATGCATGTATAAGGATTACCTGCATCATGAAATTCATGCATAAGGGCAGTGTTGTAATGTAAGATACATAATAAGACTGAATTTATTTTCTGACAAAATGATGAAATTACTGCTGTTAGAAATACTTATCACTGATAGTGTTGACTCTTCATCAAAATTGACATCAGTATTAGAATGCGATGATGTTGTTGAGGTATTTTGCAAATTTTTGTTCTGCTCTACCGATTGCAGTATTTTGTCGGTAGTGTTTATTTTGTCATACAATCTTCTATGTGACATTCTATGGCCTTCAGCTACCAACGTACTCTTCCGCCCCAATGTCGTTTAAGAGTCCTAATATTTCGACCTGCATCAACTAATGAAGTGGCAGAAGATCTACGGTAACTATGACCAGTGTAAAGATTTGCATTCATTTTCTGTTGAATAATCAATGCGAAATATAACGACAAATACAAGTATATGTCTAGGTTACATACATGAAACTGTGAAATCAATCACTTGTCTACCGCGGTTAAAATGAAGCGCGAATTGCAAAGAGAATGCAATTCTGCCCGTGGATTTCGAAAATTCTAGGAATGTGATTGGTCGGCAGGCTGTGAATTCCGAATTGGAATTCACGAAGTGTGTAATCGATGTCATTCGTCGATTAAATATACAACAGGAATATGTATATTATTAAATGGTCGTAGAGAATAGATTTACTAAAATCAACAAAGCATGTATGATGGTTGAAAGTTAATAAGAGTGGGGGCGCCATTCGTTGTCCAGTTTTTGTTCTCCGCTCGGTCAACATCCGCCTTTACTGTCCTTCGCTATTCTGCTCCACTTCCGGGCTGCAATTCACGCGACGTGAGATTAATAGCGCGGACGAAAAAGTGGATTGCTGGCGAAGGTAGCCCGGAATGAAATAGAATTAGACATGCGCGCCGACCTGCGATTTCTCTGAAGGCTGCGTGGACAGGGTGGGTGCGAGAGAAACAAGATGAATGGAGAGCACGTTGCAGGTCGCAGGGTTGCTCCGGGGCACGTCGTCGTTCAGCGGAAACAGCGAAATTTCTGGCTGCAGCAGAATACGATCCAGGCAAATGGTATTGCTTTAAGTTGAGGAGCTCTGAAAATGAGGCAACAAGTTGTAAACAAAATTAATCTATTTTGGCATAAGTGTTACATGAAATAAATCATTTGAAAATAATTTGTATAATGTATTTTATTATTATTGATTATTATTAATATTTTTTATTCATTATTAATTATAATAATTAATAATAAATTAATAATTATATCGTTGTGTATTGTTCATTTATACACTTACATACTCGTTTTTATTCGAAAATATGGAGTCGGAGTCGGAAACACAAATTTTTGATAATGGTCAGGTACATTATGAGAGAGGGTAAATATACATTGCATCAAGACTAATGAGTACGCATAATGAACTGCGGCTAGATTACAGAATTAATTTTAGTGGAATGTTTAATAACTGTAGAACAACATTTTGCAATTATAGAACTTCTATTAGCATTGTACTTTTTGTATTATTATTAATATTATTAATATTATTAATATTATTATTATTATTATTATTTATTATTCACTACCGGTTAGAGCCCGATCCCCTGGAAAAGCGACGATGCAAACTTAACCCTCTAGAGGTGGGGCTTCTTTTCGAAGCTTTTAACCCTCACTTTGTACCTGATGCCGCGCTTTTTAACACATCACGTCGGAAGCTAATGCATCCTCTAAAGTTCTCTCTTCTAAATACGTAATGTTGCTTATAATAAATTGTTCGTTCAGTTACCTCTCCACCCAGAAGTTTTATTATTTATGGAAGCTGCTTTAGGAGTTCGCTGAGCGAGTGAGTGTGCAGCTTCTCCAACTGCGCTTCAGAGAGTTGCGCCTTTCTTCCGGGTCGGAAGATGTAGCTAAATGAGTTGTATGGTAGTTTTATCTGAGAGTGTGCGTCCGCTAAAAGCTGGTAATTAGTAATTTGTTCGTAAATTCGTTGCCTCAATTCTCCGTGACCAGATCTCTATCGACCGATGCGCCCTCTGGCTGCTTGGGAAGTTTCTTGAGGAGACTTCCGCCAGCGAGTAGCTAGGGCTTGGCAAACAGCAATATTCACTCTGCCCCAACCAAGATGGTGCGGCTCTTCCATACATTGCACGTTTACGCATACACACATTTATACAGTGCTAGATTTATAATTGTATTCTCCCGGAACGCGCCCCACATTAATTTTTAATTTAATAACAATATTATATATTTATAATATAATTTAATAATTATTCCCGAAATACCGGAATGACGTTCCGTCATGTTTCGCGAGAAATCAAACCCTGTATGAGTGTGTGTAGGATTTTTCTCAACAGTGTTATAATCTGTAGCTAACATTATTTTCCTTCAAAGATTACAAAGTTTGCAGCGATGAATCTCGTAATGCGTTCAACAAAATATGGTTTCTAAACTGCATAAGGTGTAAGAGGAATTTATTTACTGCCCAGAGAAAGCGGAAATATCCACTTTTCCGATATCAGGAACCTACGAAATGCCTTTGGCTGCATCGTTTCAATGCGTTTTCTACACAACGTGGGAAGTATGCGAAAAAGTATGAACTTCTTTTATTCTCTTCATAAGGTAACTCCACAGCTTTGCAGGTTCGTCCCTGCCATTTAAGGTCGTTGGGAAACAAAAATACTTGATAGTTATGGATTTTATAGTGCAATTGTGTCGTGCGTTTTTTAAGCAAAGACAGGAATACAAAGACAGGCAAAGACAGGAACTGTCAATTACACGATAAAGTACAGAAAATGTTTACTAATATTTTCCTGATTTTTTTTCTTAGCTGTACTATATTCTCTAGCCAACATCCTTTTCTTCAAAGGTTACAAAGTATGCAGGGATTAATACGGATATTAGTGAATATTACCAATTTTATCTTGGTGATTAGTACCGACCTTAAAGATATCATACTATATTTTACGTTAAAACATTGTTTTGGTATTTATGTGAAATCGCAAGTAACCGAAGTTAATTACGCAAATAATACACACGTAGTTTGCACGGCCGCCACATGAGCGCGCCAGTCTGTAGTAAAGAAGTAGGCAACGTTGTTCCAATTCTGACCTATAGAGCGCGGGTAACCCCAGGAACAAGTGATATCGTAGTGAGAGCAGAAAGGGTCCATATCGCTCGTGCGAAAATTTAACATCCGTTTAATGGTCTTCATGCTTTAGTTTTTTTTAATTCTATATGATCCAGTGATATCGTTACTTTATACTATTTTAATTTATATCTTGCAAACTTTTATTTTTATTTTTGAGTGAACGGCCTAAGACAATAACAACTGCATTCATTTATCCATTTTATTTTCTCGCCTTACTGTGTACGTAAGAAGAGAGTAAGGAGAAAGTATTGTTATGTGCTGAGAAAATTGCAATTTTTCTACAGAAAAGTGTTATCATCGGGCCCTGGTAACGAAAAAGGGTATAAATATTGTTTCCTTATTTAGTAAATTACTTCATCTTGGCATTGTGTTGTCAGGATCCACGCTTTGTGAGTCCTTGATACCGAAAAATCGATTTCCGAAAAATTGTCTGCCCGTCTGTGGACAATATTTGCTTCTAAACTGTTATATTTTCTCCAAAATTGATATTACCCGATCGATACGAACTACAGTTCCAGCGACCTAAAAAGGAATTGTGCGGGCGTTTTTAGGTACTTTATGCGAACTTTCAACACTTTCAATTTTTTTTCGAAAATAGCTCTAGTTGCACAACTTTACATATCAACAAATATGAGACCGATGCCAGTTTAAAATGTTCTTTACTCTACTCGAGGTCAAAGTTTACTCAAGAAATGTGGGCCATAATTGAGAAAATATTGAAATTCTTGTTGTTTAAGCTTCATATATAATACTCCACAAAATGAAGATATCCGTTTCGAACTCCCATGGTCTTGAGGTAATTTACATTGATCGGAGAATATCAATTTGCAAGAAAAATGTTTAAGCGGTTGAGATCAGGGACAGTTTTCTTTCACCGACTACCTTCAACCAAATTGCTTCATCGAGACCCTCACGTTTTCTCTGTTATATACTTTATCCATACACATAATACAAAAGATTGCACATAAATGCGTTAAAGATAAAATTTCCACTATGATTCATTTCTACGTGACACTAATATTCTCGTAAATATCTCCGTTTTTCATTAACCAAAGACTCTTGTGCATTTGAGGAGCTGAATTTATAATCTTCACTGAAACCCAATGGTTACAAGATATTCGAGTGCGTTCAAGCAAATGGCCAATACATTTCTCCAATGCATATTACGGAGAGTACTTCCTTGCGCGATAGAATATCGTTGTGAACGCATAGTTATAATTTCTTGAATTTTCTAAACATCCGAATTCATAACGATGAACCACGGATAAGAAAAAAGAGCGAGTTTGTAATTTATTATCAAAAGTCTGATGTTTTATATCAGAAAACTGTTAATTAAGTTCATTAATATTTTTTGCAATCAATGAGATCATGATTATTGTCATCAGGCGCCGGTTCATATTTGAATATTGGGGCCCCAATCGATCCTTAATTGTCTATGACACCCTTCAAAATTCCATCGACCCCCGGTAGTCTATACCGACCTTGGTTTAAACTTAAGGCACAGCGTTGTTCACGGACGGACGGACGGATGGACGTATGGACGGCCGGGCAGACGGATAATCGTTCGGACGGACGGGTGGGCAGGCGGAGAGACGGATGGGCGGGCGAGCGGACCGAATCCCTCCCCCATGACCACTGCCACAGAGTCTCCGCTTCCGCTCCCTCCACTGCCTCCCCCTCCTGTTCATTGCATCTCCTCCTCCACCGCTTTCTCCCTCGCTCTACCACCCTGCTGCCATCATGACCACCTTCAGCCGCCTTCTCCTCCACCCGCTCCACCACCTCTTCTGCCACCGCCGCCGTTGGCTCCAATGCCATGTCCCTCCTCCTCCTCCCCCCCCTCCGCTCCTTCCTCCTCACATATCGTCGCCTTCTCCTCCGCTACCTCGTTCTCCTCTCCGCATTCCTCCCGCTCCTTCGTAGCGGTCCTATTCCGCCGTCTCCTCCTCCGTCATCTCCCCCTCCGCCTTCTCCCCATCCAGTATCCCTCCTCCGCCATCTCCTCTCTGCCACCACCTTCCGCCATCTCCCCCTTCCTCCATCTCCCCCTTCCGCCATCTCCCCCTTCCGCCATCTCCCCCTTCC
>BOPP01000048.1:6316950-6332532 GCA_017312745.1 Gryllus bimaculatus
ACACGTACCCTCCCGGCTTTGTAAATAATAACCTAATGAATCAATAACCAAGCCATCACGATGCTCATTTTTTCTCAATTTATTCCCCCATACACACCCGCTTCTTAATTTTATTCCATACTCAGCTACTCCACATCCCCGCCTTCATCCCCGCACTATAATTAATTAATTCCTTTTATTTATTAATTAATGCCTATAGTGTCCTTAAATATGGCCATGAACATAACAACACATCTCACACATAAATTAACTTATTAACTCACATAACTAATAAACCTACATCCCCCCCTATACAAACCCACTCTATCTTCAAATCCCCGTACTCACATGCCAAATCTATTCCCCCATTATTTTTCCCAATCTTCCCTCCCCCCATCTCCCTCTCCCCCTTCCCACCGCCCCCCCTTCCAACTTCTCGCATCTTTTCGGCCTAACACTTCAATGCCCAACCAAATCTCTAGATTAAATTTTGCCTTCCAACAACCTTGTGCCTTCATTTTCACCAGAACACCCAGCCCTACCTCAACCCTTAAAACAAGCCAATCACCATCCACCCTTTGGTCCTCTGGATTCTCCCGCGCCTATTCATGCTGCAGCCCACGGGAACCCCAGAAATTTCCCCGCTGTTCTCCGCTGAAACCACGAACGACGCCTGCCCCGGAGCAACCCTGCCCGACCTGCAACGCCTGCCCTGCTCTCCATTCATCCCTCCAATGTTTTTCTCTCGCCGTCTACCCACCCTGTTCACGCAGCCTTCAGAGAAGAGAAATCCGCAGCCATGGTTTCGGCGCGCATGTTTAATGTCTATTCATTCGCGGCCGCTACCTTCGCCAGCAATCCACTTTTTCTCCGCCTCGCTCCACTGTCGCCCTATTAATCTCACATCGCTCGTGATTTTGGGGCGCCCCCATTCCCCAAAGCCCGGAAGTGGAGCCCCAGGCCCAATACTAGCGCCCCAAGCCGACACGCTACACATGCGCTCCCCCGTTGGATGTTGTGACGAGCGCCGCCGAGTAGCACACCAACACCTATACACGCCATCTTCCCCCTTCCCGACATCTTCCCCCTTCCGGACATCTTGCTCACCACACCTCTCCAATCCATTTCCCCCTTCCGCCAGTGTCTCCCCCCGGCACATTCTCCCCTTCCTTACTCACCAATCTTCTCACCTTATCCCACTATCTCCACCTCCTTCCACCGCCATCTCCTGCTCCTCTGTTCTGTCCATACCTCTCCTCCTTAGTAAATCTATTCTCTACGACCATTTTATAATATACATATTCCTGCGCCATCGTCCCTACTTAATCATATCATTCCCCCTTCCGCACCAATCTATCACACTCTCCGCCAAAATCTCACCACTCTGTGTGAACTCGCTCATCCTCACCATCTCGGTCAACTCACAATCTCTTCTCCCCCTTTCCCGACCACTCCACTTTCCTCCCCGTATACTTGTTCGAATATCCTTCCACACGCGATCCTACTCTTAACTCTCTCTTACGCTCTCTCTTTCATATTCCGTCTCACTCATTCTCTCACCAATCCCCTTACGCCATCTCCTTCTTACTCTCAACTTCCTCAACTCATTTACACGCGCATTTCTCATATCACTATTTCTCATCCTATACCCATCTTCTACTCGTGTAATACGCACAAAATCGTACCTCCCACACTAGACACGCCATTCTGCGCCAACTTTAACTACGCCAAGATACCTCTCTTCGTTCTCCAATCACCTTTGCCACTCATTTACCTTCATTTCACACACACACCATGCAACCATCCATCACTCTCATTTCCTACTCACTCTGGTCCCATATCACTTACCTCTGGCTTACACCCTCCTCTCGTCGCGCTATCCTTTCCCATCCTCACCTCTGCATTCGTACCTGTCTTCCAGATCATACTTAGGGACCTTTCAACTAAACACTACATTGCCCGCCGCTTCTCCACTTTACGCAGTTGTGAAACCTCCTCGCTTCCTTATCGTCTCCCCGCCCAGACGACCCTCACGAACTCTCACACCACACCACTTCTCATTTGCCACAAGAGAGTACACTGATCTTGCCACCACTGAGGACCGAGGCGATAAAATCACACTATCTCCCTCACTAACTCACCGGCTACATTGGTAGAGCAGCAAACAAAAATTCTGACATCTATACCACCAAAACCGCTGGCTCACACCAAACAACTGTCTACTCCGACAGTTAAAAAAAAGTTCTTAATATTCTGAGTGTATCTATATTAATTGATGAGGTATAGCAGCATTACACTATACTGTGATCCTTAGAAGTAGTATTTCATTCTAACACGGAGTTCGAAAAGGTCCCGAAAAGTAATTCTTCCCAATGTCAGCAACCGTCTTGCACGTAAAATTAGAGTTACAGTCTGTTATTAGTCTCCATCGTGACATTTCCCATGGAGCAAACACCATAAGCCGCTTTTTATCGATGAATGTGTACAATGTTTATCTATCCATTCAAATTGAACGAGCATGCCCGTATTTAGATTTTGTGAGTTTAGATCACTTTTTACATCCCTATTACCAAATATTTAAAAGAATGTTTTTATAAATACATCCCTTGACAATTTATTCAGTGATATTTAAAAACTCAAATAACAAAATCTATCATTAATTCTGAGATTTAGTTGAATACCGCTACGGTATAGTTAATCACATCTTCTGACCATTATTCGTATCGTGAGTGCGCATCTCTGTAAAGCAAGTTGTAGAACCCCAAGTGCTTCAAGTGAAATTCTTCGATGAAACATGCGTTTCTATAATTTGCCTGCCCTTTTTGTAAGTCTGATCAGTGACAACCGATCACACTGCCGTGCACAGCACGAGTGGTCGTAGCCCTGCCCTCGACAGCTGCACACGCGTTCCACGGTTCGCTCCTCGGCGCGACGCCTGCGACGCTGCTCAGTGAACGACTAACCTGGCACGCCTGCGACGCCCCTGGCCCGATCGACACTATGGGCCGTAAACGAGGGCCCTTAGGGCACACCCGTGTACCGGAGATGGCGTGGACCACCCGCCCGCAGACCTCCTTTATTGCGATCGTCAGCTTCGCGGGATAGTCCCCGGTCGCGCACGTCTTTCGCTCCGCCGACGCTTCACGCGACACTGAGCCCTCCGGCGACGCCTCGCGACGCCTCGCCGACGGATATCTCCGATCGGCTCGACACAGAGCAGCCTGCGCACCGCCGTCGCGGGACTCCCCCCGAGCACGGACAGTACGTTGCATGCACTACGCTGCACCGACGCGCGGACGCCTCGCGGACGTCACCTCTTATGTCGCTCGACGCGCATCAGGCTCGATCGCCTCGCGAAGCGTCTCAGCCTCCAGAAGGCCGACGCGCATACCCGGCACTCGTGAGATCGTGGAAGGCTTACCGCCGTCTCACGGCACGACTGCGTTCCTCTCCCGGCTGAGCGAGTCCGCGACACATGACGCGTCCTGCGAGCGCCTGGCCGTCGGACGCCTCGCGACGGCCTCGCGAACGCCTCGTCTGACGACCCTCCGCGAGCCGCTCGCGGCTCCGCGACGCCTCGCGACTCGAACGCTCGCGACGCCTCGCGACGCCTCGCGACGCCTCGCGACGCTCGCGACGCGCCTCGACGACGCCCTCGCGGAGCGCCTGCGCGCGACGCCTCGCGACGCCTCCGACGCCGCGAGCCTGCGACGCCCGCGACCTGCGGCTCTACGCCCGCGACCCGCGACGCTCGCGGACGGCTCGCGACGCTCGCGACGCCTCGCCACGCCTGCGCCGTACGCCTCCGCGACGCACTCTGCGGACGCGCCTCCCGACGCCCCGACGACTCGCCTCACGACGACGACGCCTCGCGAACGACCTCACGCGACGCCTCGCGACGCGCCTCGCGACGCCTCGGCGACGCCCTCGCGACGCCTCGCGACGACTCGCGACGACCTCGCGACGCCTCGCCAGCTTCGCGACGCTGGACGCCTCCGGAACCGCACTCGCGACGCCTCCAGACGGCCTCGCGACGCCTCGCGACGCTCGCGGCCGCCGCCGCCGCTCAGCGACGTTCGAGCCTCGCGACCTCGCGACGGCCTCGCGACGTCCTCGCGGACGCCTCCGAGCGATCCTCGCGACGTGCCTCGCGGACGCCTACGGACGCCTACACGACGCTCAGCCGACGCCTCGCGAACGCCTCGCGACGCCTCGCGACGCCTCGCGACGCCTCGCGACGCCTCGCGACGCCTCGCGACGCCTCGCGTCGTCTCCCGTCGCTTCTCTGGGAGAGCGAGATTGTTGCGCCTTTTACGAGCCGGAGCTGGCCGCTTAGAATCGAATCTCGATTGAGTTGTGTTTTAGTACATTCGCGGTAACGAGTTGTGAGGGCTTCCTTGACCTTCGTCGTTTATGGCCAATGTCAGCAGCGGCCTTGCTGCATCTGGGAGGAGACGGGGAAGCTGACCCGAACGGTGCATTTTAGTTCATCGGGTGCGGATGAAATCTGTTAACAGCTACTATGAAGAAAATTTCTTTTTAAGCATTGTGTAATGAAAGCAGTACTTTTCTTATATTAGGTCGTTTGGGGTCGCTCTGTTTTATTTCAAAGTCACGACAAGATGCTGGACAAGTGCTTCTTCTCTTTCTTCTGTTGTGTCCGCTTCTTTTTCTAATAATTATTCTATTTTCTTCTTGCTCCTGACCTTTTTCTTGTCCTTCTTCATTTTCTCCCTCGGCTTTAAAAGTATTTACGTGAATGTACTAGTATTTAAAGGTTACCCCCTTCATGTTGTCCTTTCTCCTCTTCAAATTCTCTTGTGCTTAATCTACCGTCGAAAGTCGATGTATTCTTTATCATTTCTTTACATCCATGCTTTTCGTGAACATTTCTTTACTTGTTCTCTGAGTAAGGATCTTTTCAAATATTTGCCGATTTTCAGACAGGCAGTAATGACATCATCATGGTAAACAGAAGTCCTACGTGGCGTGTTAGAAAGCAATTTTTAATCATCTTACAGAGACCGGCTGTTCTAAACGGCCACTCCTTTTGTTTCCTCCGATCAATTTCAAATTTTAACTTAAAAACTTGACATGGACGGCGCGCAATCTTTCAGTCCCCAACCCACCTCTAAAATCTCTGGAACAACTGATTGGACATGTTGACAGGCCACAGTTTGAATTGGGCCATTGTATCATAGGTAGAAGGATGTATACACTATATTGGGATACACCAAGTGATAAACGTCATTATTGATATCGTTTTGTGAAGATTGGTAGGGAAATTTGAGAGCCCATTAACAGAAGCAAGAGTTTAGGGGGGACTCCTGTTGCGTCAATTCGACTTATCGCGTCGTCGGTGTCGGATTTTTGACTCCATAGCTAGGTCGAATTTAGCCGCAATCTGGAAGAAAATTCTAGCGGTTGGCTGCTCGGATCGGTAGTTTTTCGTGAATTCTCTTCTAACTCTTACTATTCCCGTTGGATTATAACATGGATAGCTACACATTCTCTCTCCCATTCTTCACCATTTTCATTTTATTCGATTTTTATCTTTGTTTTTCATTAGATTTAAATTTAATTTTTTATTATGACATTATTATATAGTATTTATTTGTTGTCAATTGGTTTCTGAACTCAAAGTAAAAAACTGAGTTTTCTGATTATCGCCTTCAAAAATTTCATTTCGGCAGAATAGTTATAATGGTTTCAATCAAGTTAAAATCTACTTCAATGCCCAATTGACATTAATTAATAAGTCCCTCATGACTATCGATCAAGAGAAGCTGGTAATATTGAGAAACAGGGAGGTTGTTCGTCGGTGTTAAAAATACCACCCAGCGATCCTGCATGTGACATTAAATCGCGAGAGCGCCCGAAGGTTAACAGTTATTAACTTACTCTTCTTTTAACGGCGACCCCATCAAATTCTCTGAATCCTCCCTTGGCTAATGCTGCGAGTACGATCGAACGCGGCGTCTGAGCTGTTTGTCGCGGCAGTGTTGTTGCGGAACACACGTAAGTCTCCGTGGTCTCAAGCGGAGCGGTTCGGGGAAGGGCGTTGGAGCGTCCGCAAGGGCCCGTTCCACGAATCCCCCCCCCCCCCGCGCAGCACACACAGCGCGCGGAGCTGAGGTCTGTTGGTCTCTAGTTACTTTACAACGCAGTGCCAGATGGCAATAGACAACTGAATTCGGCACACAATTGAAGTTAAAAGTAAAATAGTTTCTGCTGCATAACTGGTTCTATACAATTAGAGAATATACTAATCATCAAAAAGAAAAATAATGTTTATTTTAACAGAACAGTAATATATAATGAATTAATTTACATTTGAATTGCATCTTTTTTTAAAAAAACTTAATATGATTGTAACAAATAATGAACTTCAGCCTCTGGGTCAATGACCCCCATCTCGATCACAATTTTGTCCAGTTTCCGTGATCCATTGAGCAAATGCTAAGATGGCCCCTTTTTTGCTTCTGGAGTAAATGTAGCTTCACTATGCGCACAATTTCTTGAACTCTTCTTTTGCTTGTAGTGGTAGGAGTAGAGGTAAGGGCAAGTTACTATTTTGTTAGCAATTTAGAAAAATAATCTGCAGTTCGTTTACCGTTGCAAATAAGTTTTCTATAACTCAGGAACGGAAATGTGTAGCTTTTCAAATGTTGCTAATCTCGCGCTTTTTTAAATTTAATTTCTATTTTTTTTATTTACTTGTCTTTAACTTTTACACAATTTTCAATTATTTATAGTAAAAATGATTCTGGAACCCAAGAAAACGTGTGCAGATGATTTTCTCCCCCATACGTCACATACACTTTTTTACTGTTTTTCGAGTAAATAAATTTAAATCTAAGCTTGCTGGGTAAGAAAATGTGCAATTGAATGAAACTCACCACACACAGACACACATTCACACACAGTGTTTTTTGTACATTTATTTGAAATATGTGTAATTTTAATGAATTGTCTCAGAATGTCTTCGGTTGTTTTTTTTAACCACACATTGTTCAAAAATTTCATGTTAAATATTTACATTATTAAGTTGATAATTATTGCATTTCTCAGCACAAGAGCTTCAAACGATTTCTTATGAAGTTTCTGGAAAATTGAAACTTTTCTGGAAAAATAGCTTAAAATTGTGAATTTTCAGAAACGCTCAAACGACGTTTTCTCAAGAACAACTCCAAATTTTCATTGAAAATATGCGTACAGTATCATCTTCTACTATTCTATTTTATTCATAAAAGTCATATTTCAGAGAAACGAAAAATTTAGAAAATGTGAAAAACTGTCTTTTAGCCGCTGATAGGTTGAAACTGGAGAGAGGGTGGGGCAATACAGAAAAAGTAGCTTAGACTAAGATATTAGAATACTAAGTAGTATGAGAAATTTTGTTTCATTCTGTAGCACCACTATATTTTTCTTTAGTTTGCGTAATGTTATTAATTGTAATATTCCTACAAGCAGGTTTTTGATCTTTTTTATATCGTTGCCCTTTTTCTTTAATTACGTTTTCAATGCTTTTAATTAACAAATGATTTTTATAAAGCAAAATGAATATTTGAAACTTTACTTTCAAAATGGGAAATAAAAAAAACTACACACAATTACAGCCGGGATTGGAACAGGAAGAAATGTCGTCCTCGGCTAACTTGACAGTTCCTGCTCGCTCAGATCAGTTACTCTCTCCACCGTACATCCGAAACATTTGACCGTGTTTTTCTTCATAACTCGTGGACATCGAGCCCTAAGTGAACACGTAATGTGAGAGAATCAGGGCGCCGAGTTCTGCTTAATTGATGCATTATATCGTTTTACCGAGTGCTATTGTACCCATCCCCTACCTAGGATGTCTCCTGATGTGATTTTTTTTTATTTCGATAATACAATGTAGACTAGCGGCAAAGTAAGATATTGCTCTCGGGCAACGATGTTAACAATATCACCAGTAAAGTTTTATCTAGTGGTGTGCTCTGCCAGCTCTTTTAATTACTGCAAATATACGACAGTAATTTAAAATACGTATACGTTCAATTATGTACGACAGACGAAAATGTTCGATATTCTCGGACTTAAGAAATTAGAATCATGTGGAATAAGTTTCAAAGTTGACATTAGAATTTCTAATACTTGGAAATAGATGCATTGACTTCTTAGAAACATTGTATTTGATTACATAATTTTCTAAAAAATCATTATTTATTGGTAAAACATCAAAGCATAGCAATATGAATAAAAGAATAACCGTAACTAATGAACTAAAGGAGTGCTTACATGATTTTCGTATTTCAAAGAAACTTTTTTCGAATATATTAGCTTTGACACAAAGTTGAAAACCAAATAAAGTTGAAAAACAAACTAGTTTTTCTTTTATGATACTCGTGTTTTGCATAAGTTGTTTTTAGAGTCTATTAAATAAAAGAAATTAATCTGTCGAGGCTGAACAAATGGTTGATGTTTACGGTTAATAAAGTCTTAAGATGCAAATAAATTGAAAGGGTAAAAACCTGAACGATACAAGTGACATTTTATAAATTTTGAAATATCTGTCTATTTAAGTCAATGTAAAGTCATGTTGCTTTGTTTCATTATTAAAATCATAACATATCAATTGTTCTTTAAAACCATGAAAATATACTGCCACTGAAATATAACGTAAAATAAACGCATTTTTACTCATAATTAATAAAATGTCACTTATACCGTTCCGGTTTTCACCCACTCAATTAATAATAACAAAATGCCACGTTAGTGGTGTGTATATAAAAAAATTAATATTTTGAAACACTTTAAAATAGCATTGCGTGTGTAAACTACTACTACTGTCTGGTAGCTCCGCTCCCTTTAATCCTTACTTCCCAGAACACAGAATTTCCTTCGAAGAATACTGCATCGCTGACGTGAATCCACTCTTTGTGCACTTCTACACCATAGTTCGTTTGCCTTCTGGTGACTTGTGCGGCATCGAGTTCTCAGATCAGTGTGGTAGCGCTCAGATCTGGCTTTCCAAGAATTGCCTTTCTCGTGAAGTAACGCGCAGAAACAAACTAAAGAGAAATGTTGGCTGCGCTCCGCTTGAAGCAGCACCATATTAAGCTTCCTTTTGATGTTATCTGCGTAATGAACGGGGCTCGCAACCGTTTATTTAGATAACCGTTTATTCAGGATATTTCCTGACCTGAAGTACAATAAATAACTTATTGGGAAGGAAATTGCTGTAAACGTTCGGATAGCCAAGGCAAGAATGAAATTGTCTGGTAAATTGTATGATGTTCACACATAATAATTCACTTTTTACAAATCTTTCATTTCACTAATACATGCGCTTTCCTCTCGTAAAAGAAAAAAAGAAAAATTATGTGGAAAAAATATTTTGATAACTTAAGGGATATGTTTATATAATTTTACCTTCTAAATATCATAATCTATCTCGCGATGTCCACTTCTAAAAATGCCAAATCAATTTAATAATAATTATGGCACAATCAAAACCTTGATACATGAAGAATAAAATGAACATGTTAATTGGAATCATATGATCATAGACGAAAAACCCAACAACATAGGTTAGTCTTTTGAACTTTTAGGAAATAATTCATCTCATGAAGGGTTTCAAGCCACAAACTTCAGTCGACCATTCCGACAGATTTTTTCAAAGATTTTCCCTGTGAAATAAACACTATTAGACCTAAATTAAAAATATATATCCGGCAGGATACGATGCAATTTCTGTTTTTTAAATTATTTTATACTCATTATTTAACATATTTATTGCTGCTCTACGTCCAGGAATATTTCTGGATATTTGAATAACACCCAAGATTAAGTCCACTTTGCAAAAAAAAGTCAGGAATGCCCTAGATTGACTTAATATGTTTCTTGAAATTTTCTTAAATGGGTAAGCCATACCTTTCATACCTCCCTCTCAGGCTAAACTACTGTGATACCGGAAGCGATGTAGGAAGCGACTGCGAATCTAAATGGCTGAACGCTTAGTCTGATAGGCACCGGCGCCAGACCTTGAAACGCGAGAGGATCATTCACAGCTGTGCAATTGTCCTTGATCTTCACGAGTACAAAAAGAAGCTATCATTTTGAAGTTTCTATACAGTAGAAAGAAATATGGAAGAGAGAACTTCCGAGTTGATGTGTATTTTTGATACACAAATTGATATGTATATTGGCGATTTCATATTCAAGTAGAACAAAACGAAGATGAAATGTGGGTATTTTGTGGAGTTAAGAAAACTCAAACCACATTCTTTTGAAGTCTGGCAGATCAAGCTGCGTCCGCACGAGCTACTTCTTCACCTGTGCATTCTTAGCTATCCGGGATGAGCCGCGTCTCGGTCAGTTGTGCTGAAATTTCGGCCATCTTGCTGTGGCCTTCTTCAGAGCTATACTGCTGGGTAGTAACATAATAAGATTATGTACTATGTTCCATGCTTTAGATATTTTCACGTGCTTGGGCGGGAAATGTAGGCAATGTTTAAATAATAATTTTATCAAAAACATTTCAGATTATTTTTCTTTTGAAATGCTTTCCTGTTATGAGACCAAAAGGAAAAAACATTTTACTGCTCTCACTTTCGGCCAACTTAACTGTAACATTTGCCTATCAGTGGTAAAGATACCAACGCTACATTCAAATCCCGCGAGCAGTACCCTCTGCCAGAGGTTGGAAACACCTATTTATTTATATTCTGAGATATTTGAATTGTAGTGTCTGTGCCGAACTACGCGGAAGCAAGGAACGGAAAGGGAAGGCTTTGTGAAACGAGAGAGGAATGTCTAAAAAGTGTGCTATTGGTGAGTGGTGGTGAGCGTGGTGAGGACGAAGAAGAGAAACGGACAATGAAGCTGCTGCGCTTAGATTTACGGGCGTCCATTTTCGAACTCTACATTGCCATGTAAGAACCCGGATCAGCGCGAGGACGTATATTCGGCGTCACCAGCTCACTGACTGTCGCAAGTTTCACGCCGTTGGGTAGGTGCAAGGCCCCGAGAAGAGGTCAGTAATAATCGTCTTTCCTATTTTTTCTTCTTATCTTTCGCCACGACCTTGCCACGACGGCGAGAAGCATCAAGTTCTCTAAGACGTAAGAGGCTCTTGACAGTATTTCCGTCGTGCCCCAAGCCATCCCTTTAATGAATATGTGCGGTGGTTACGTGTCATGTCATCCTCCATTATAAATAGCGGTCCCTGCATACGTAAAAAGTAAATGCAGAGAACAACAAGCCCCTATTTAAGTGAATGTTGTAATGAGTGCTCAGAAAGTGCATGTAACTTTAACTTTAATAAACTGTTCTTGATGCTCCCTTTATATTGTTGTCAAAGTGTTAAAAATTATAGCATTATATTTGAATTTGTTAATTTGTTAATTCGTTTTTTCAAGATAGAGGAGAAACTTTATCCTACATTGATTTTCTTATTGTACCAAAGGTAATTTTATGTTTTGTTGTTAAAGAATATATGTATTTGGGTTTGGAAATGTTCTTAATACATATTCCTTCTTATGAACTTTTAATATTTACAAGTAAAGAAATAAAGTTAGAAATTGGTTTCGTAATATAAAAAACTGTAAAAATATAACATTGCAAAATCAAAATATTGATGATAGAGATTTTTTACTAAATTAAATGTATTTTAAAAACTTAGAATGTTTTTAAAAGTCGAGTATCATTTCTTCAAAAACAGTAGTATTCGCGTAATTTCTGCTTGAAGTTAATGCAAAATATAGAAACACATTTTCTCAAAAATAAATCCTTTTTTTTAAATTTAAAATCCTTGTCCGTCGTGGGGCGCTGCCCTGCACTACCTGGATGAGAAAAAACTCTGCAAGCCTGTGTGTAGGTCGGTATCGGATGTCACCATCCACTTGGGAAAGATCACCTCCCCCATCCGCGATAACAGCATGCACTACACTCACGAGATTAATGACCTTAGCAGATAACGCGCCCGGAAACACTTGTCAATCAATACTTCCAACCTTTAAATTAACACCAACCTTTCACATATTGCTTTTCAGTTGGCAATTTATCAATTCAATTTACAGTTACAGATGAAGTAATTTAATAAAGAATGTAAGATATTGTATTAAACATCGAGTCGCCTTTCGCCGTCACCGCCCCCGCGCCCGCTCCCGCTCAAAAATTTCCTTTTGCCGTCGTCTTCTTGGAGAGGTCGCCTATTCACCAGTCGTTACCGGATGCCGCAGCTTTGAGTTTCTCAGAAGGGAAGTAAATACAAAGTAGATTTTCAGAAATTTCGGCATTTTCAGAAATAAATTTCAACGGGCATGTGCCAATATAGGTTTGGGTAAAATCAAACTCCCCTCCCACACTATTCGTTTGAATGCAACGAATAGTGGGCTACGTCGTCAGTGGATGGCTGAAGGCAGAGGCTCTGTGGTGAATTTTGTTGCGATGTAATTTCATTCAGATGAAAATTTCGGTCGAGTAAGGTTGGAACTGCCACTCAGGCTCTCGAGGGAGAGCGCGGCATTCACTGCAGTCGAGGTGTGCAAAGCTAGCACTTTATTTTTATTAATTGTAATTATAATTATTATTATTATAATTATTATTTTCCTCTACATCACAATTGAGATATTATGAGTCGGCTGAATATATAATATTCTGAATGTTGCTACCTAAGGAGTAGATCTAGTGACTGTCGGTGCCTCTACAATACTTTGCGCAAAATGTGGGCTGTACCAAATAAAGCAATTTCTTGCACTTCCCAGTCTTTTGAGTGTCCTGGGAGTTCAGCCAAGTTCTTACTCAAATTTCCCAGAGCTTCGATGACTGTCGGTACCACTTGTGCTTTTACGCCTCATATTCGGGTGAACTCGATTTTCAAACACTTGTATTTAAGACTTGTGTCTGTCTCTTTGGTTACGACAGTTTGGTCGCATTATTATTATTATTATTATTATTATTATTATTATTATTATTGTTGTTGTTGTTGTTGTTGTTTCTGTCACACCACGGAGTGGTATTACGTGGACACTTACGTGTGTGTTCCGCCCTCGCATTACCTTCGGCTAGGGTCGCGTGGCGACTGGATGGTTGCGCGCACGCCGGTCGCCAGTGCCTGATGTTCCCGACTCGTGGGTGACCTACCTCCCGCCTGCCTGTCAGACGCTTACAGCCGCCACCGCCGGAGCCTCCCTCGCTGCCACTCGCCGCCGCTGCCTGAGGATTTTTTGTCGCCCGAGATCATTAGAACCAGTTAACGCTCGTGGTTCATACATGGTGCACATACGTGGTACATGCACGATTTTATTTTTTACGCAATTTTAATGATTCAGATTGACCTATTTACTATTTAACTAGTTATTAACTTTATTCGGTTTGTCTTTTCATATTTCCTTCCCATTATCGTCTTTCTTAACTCCCTCCATAAGAGAACATTAGTACCGTTCATATTTATTGTCATATTTCCCTCACAACCATCATCCCCTCGACCCAGTTCTGCAGTGTATGTGCACTCCATATCGAGTAGAACAACAAGCAATAACGTATCAGTAAAAAAACAAAAACTAATTTACCAACTCGTACGAAACTGTCTTGGGGTTAACATTTCATTCCTACGTCAGACTCACTTTCCGTACGAGTTATGTAAATAACTATTAACCAATTAAATTAAGTTACCATAGGAACAGAATAATTCGTTTAGTTCATTTAGACTTAAAAAACCTCCACGATCCACATATATCATATGTTTGCCAAATAAGTATCGTAAGATATTACAATAAGAGATAGAAGAATATGCGTCAGGCTCAGATTGAGAGTCGAGAATTGTACAATGATCTTGCATTGCAATAACGTACGTTGGTCCACTTTCTAAAATTTTCATTTTTTTTATTGTTTTCATTCACATTTTTCTTGTGTATACGTAAGCTTCCGCGGTTCGAATCCATGAATTCTCGGATAGCCGAGAATTCACACATTTTTCTTTCCATCGTAATTATTATAACTTACTGTTGGTGATAGTTAATAGGAGGCTGGCAGGGAGTATATGGTAGCAGGGCTGTCAGAATTAAATATTAACTGGTGTTTCATCGGAAACAATAGGTAATGTTATATGCAGGACTTGATTTCTGGCTGAACGCGACGGAACGGCGTTTTAGTACCTCGGGACTAATTATTAAATTATACTATAAATATATAATTACTTCTATTAAATTAATAAGTAGTTTGGGGGTGCCTTCCAGGATCTAAAATTTTATAAATCAAGCACTGGTTGTGAGGTTTGTGTTTCGATGTTACTGGATACTTAAGATGAATAGTATGTGTGATTAATTCATCAGTATTTGGTTTCATTTAATTTATGAGCTATTTAAACAATTGTTTCCATCTTAGTTTTCAGATTTGCTTCGAAGTTCCAATGTGCTAGGCTACAAAATCTAATATTACGGTGGTACCAATGTCAATGAGTTTGTTTCGCCAAAAATAACTATGTGTGTCTTAGATTAGTAGGGGTGACTTCACAATTACACATTTTGTTGTGCGCATAAAACATTTTTAAATGAGCATGTCATCTCTGTAGGTCGTGTGAAACAAGATTATGGATCTTGGCAATCGGAGAGCAGAAAAAAAAACGTTTTTGACGGGATGTTATATTCCCACGTTTTCAAAAGGTAGCTCCATTTAGAATTCACTACTGCACGTTTGGTGGTTGCTTGAGTTCGAACAGCAAAATATGTAAAAATATTGCTATGTGTAACGTTTTTCCTCACGGTGCCGACAATTATGTTACGTTTAAAGTGAAATGACTCTATGGACTGCCTTAGTTTGATTTAAAATTATCAAAAACGAAAAATAAGCTTATATAATTATTTCCTACTGAAACAGTTGTTTTGTGGTTATTTGCAAAATAGTAAATAGATTACTAGTTATGAAAACGTTTGATGTTTTTCATTCGATTACCAGTAAAAAATAGAGTATAACCAGAAGAATAAAAGAAAGGTTATTTCCTGACTAAAAAATTGAGTAAATTGGAAGTTTTCGTGTCTGAAAATGTGATGCATCATACTTTGAGATTGAATAACATGTATAAAGAAAACACGAAGAATAAATTTGTAATACTTACATTGATGTAAATTCTGATTAAATTTAGAACTAATAATTTCAAAATAATATGTATACACATTTTTGTTGGTTTAATTGTGATTATTCGTATACAATGATGCGAAAACAATAGACAATTCGAAAAGAAGAAAACGAATTTTGATACCAAGATAATACCCGTCAAGTTAATGAGTTTGAGTCACTTATTGACGAGGTATGAAATAGCTTGACTTTTGTTATGTGGAAAGGTTCCTGGAGTTACTGACCTAGGGATCTTGCAGAAAAACGAATGGTTCGTTGTTGAAAATTTCACAGAAAGACAAAAGTCTTCTCCCTCGCTTATCACATACTGTTAAGTCAACGAACGTCTTGGTACTGTTACTTGGTTTGGTAACGTTAAATCTTTTTCATTGATGCTATTCACAATCCGGAATTCGCGCCATTCACAGGGTCATCGTCCCTAAGCGTCACTCTCCCCTCCCTCCCGTTCACCATCCGCCAACCGCCAACCGCCGCCGCCGCTCC
>BOPP01000048.1:6332573-6350232 GCA_017312745.1 Gryllus bimaculatus
CTACTGCGCTTGCCGCCGTCGGCCGCTGGCGCCACTGGTGCGCCACCCTTGCCAACACCATCACCACCATCACTTCCTGCGACCTTTCTGCACACCCCACACATTCACCTCCCCCACCATACACACACACACACACACACACACACACACACATACACACACATACACACACCTGTAACCTTTCATCACCTTGGCTCCCTCTCTTTCACGCTATCTCTCTCTCTCTCTCTCTCTCTCTCTTCCTCTCCCTCCCACACTCCCTCTCTCTCTCTCTCTCTCTCTCTCTCTCTCGCTCGCTCGCTCGCTCCCTCTCCCCGCCATTTATTCCTCTCTTCCACCTTCCCACCCTTTCCTCATACCCCTTCCCGCCTTCCTTTTCCCCTCTCTCTATTCCTCCATTTTCGCCCTCACCAATCGCTAAACCCCTTCAGCATCGCGCTTCGAAAGGCCCTTGCCCTACCAAGGCTCACTATAATCCTCTTGCCCTTGCCGTCACCACCGCCGTCACAGCGACATCCATCCCTACCAATGCTTAAACCTCGTTTGTGCTTGCCAAAGTCGCCAAGACTCGCTGCCACGTAACTAAGAAACCAATTAATAAAATCCCGACAGCATCGCAAGTTACGTCAAAGTGACGTCTTTCGGGCTTGATTTCGCTCAGGTTATCACCTATGCATATTACTCACTCCATAACATTTACTAATAACATTATACCATCATCCCGCAAACTTTTCGCAATTAGAGGAAGACACCATATTTGCCGTAATTGTGGTCGCGGCCGCGAGAGAGCGCGCGGAACGCCGCCCGCGCCGCGCTCTCTCCGCGCTCCGCCGGAACTTCTGGCAGCGCGGCAGGGGGCCTACGTATGGCGGTGCCCGATCTACGCTGGGCGCAAGCCACGCTTTTGTTTCGCGCGCTCCCACCGCGGGCAGCGGGCGCGGGACGCCGCAACCCTTCGCTCTCACCTTCCAGCCTACCGTGCACCGTGCAGTCGCTTCGTGCAACCAGGCGGAAAATGTAAAGCAAACGTAATACTGACGTAACGATGACTGCACATGTTGGCGGAAGACCCGAGTATTCGTATATTTGAAAGCAGAGACTACCTCTCTGTCGCGATTTGTAAAGAATTTGTCAACGTCGCTGAGTTGTCTCGTATTTATTTTTATCAAGTTTCCTCCAGGTATTCACTATTTTGCTCCACATTAATAACACCATTAGCATCTTCGTTGATAGTGCTCTCCGGCTTTAAAAAATAGAAATAAGGTCTAAATATTTGTACACTTTTTTAACCTTATTGTAAATAAATAGATTTCACTTACGTTATTTCTAAGGTCATGTGGTAATGAATATCATACGTAAAAGATTAAAACTTTCAGGTATTTTCAAATTTGAAAAAGATAGCACTGTCGAACGTAGAACTCTATTATTTAACGAAGGTGAAGAATATTTGAAAATGCCTTTATCAGGTATGTACATCAAGATGAAAACTTTTAAAATTTGCTTCAAAAATTACACTGGCCAACAGAGTTTTGTAACAAAGAATGTGAGTGGTGTTCTTCACTAAGTTTTAGACACTGAATTCGAATATGAAATCAGTTTTTGCCTATAGGGCTCAGTTTTCTTGTTACATGGAACTCGCTATTCATGGAAATGCTTGAAAACGCTACATATTGATTACATTGCTGTATCTTCATTTAATAATTCTTCAGATGTAATTGTTCGAATTGTGTACAAGGAGATGATATTCCTGATATTGACTTCAGAAAATTCACATTTAGGAAATGAAAAGGGTTTGGCAACATTGCTGATAAGTCATGCTCGAACAAATATAATCGCGTTGTGTTTCTTGCCACTTGCGTCGCAGCATTGAGAGATCTGAAATCGTGACTTCGATGTGACTTCTTCTTGTTCTAGGTTCGTCAAATTTTGTACTTTGTAATAATTCAGAAGAAATGCCTCGTAACAATGTAAAAAGCTCAAATACGTTAAGTTATATCTGTGGAGAATTAACTCTGAAATCGAAAAAACCGAACCTTAATCCTCCGGTAAGAAAGTGTTATGAACTTTATTTTGGATGCAAGATCGGGACAGGAATTGGGACCCCCAAATATGCCCTGTGTTACACTCCTGGCATGCTGCTTAAAAGGTTCACGACACATGCCCATTGCTGTTCCCATGATTTGGAGGGTAACCAACGAGTCACTCAAGATTGTTATTTGTGTCTGACACGAATAGCTAGAATCGCCCCAAAAACGAAGAAATTTGTGCAATACCCTAATTTACCAGCAGCTGTAAGGCCTGTATGTCACAGTGAAGAATTGCCGGTACCACGACCTCCTGAGAACGTGGCAGTGAGTGAAGTCGAATGCTACAATGACGAACATTCAGAAGGAGGAGGTGGAATCCATGCTGAACCAACATTTCAAGCCTCCTGTGAATCATTCTTCACTTTCTTTTAACACGTATGTTGTTGCAGAGCGTGTAATTTAGTGAGATATAATTCGCAGGGAGACATTCGCATTCACAAAAACCATCATCACATGAAAATGAGGCCGAAACAGAAATCCTAAAAATAGATCTGGATTGAGAGGCAAATTAACTTCCAAAAACTATAATTTTGTTCTTGTAGCAGAAAAATATCCTTTTTTTGTAGACGAGTGTTATCTTTTAGCCAGATTGATTGGGAAATATCAATTTTGGTCAATCAAACGGTTTAGCCGCGAAGATCGTTCACCGACGGATGGACGTTTTGCCGTAACTCAGTTTTTCGGTATGAAGGACCAAGAAAACGTGAATTATGATTACATGACGTGTTAAAGAATATAATTTACTACTTATATGAACACACATCATGTCCTTTTTTGGTACAAGGGATCTACAATATATTTTCTGCCGAAAAATCCTCATTTACTATGCAGCCTTATATAACTTTCTTTTTAATACGTTAGTAGTATGAAAGAAAGTAACAAGAGGAGCTACAAAAGACATACTCCGTAACAACTGTCTCGTAAAAGTTTATTTCCCTTTGTTTGGGGTCGGCACAGTAACTTCCGCTCCTCTGGGGACATTCCATTAAAGAATAACTTCGCTCACCTCGACCGTGCGATGTTGGTCCTGAAACTTTACGTATTTGCTCATATCCTTTGGCCTGATCTTGGTTTTCGTGTCAATTTTATGTGTGTAGGGGTTTGGTTGCTCAATTACACACACATTTGTCTGTTATACCAAGAGATGAATGAAGGATTCGGGTTCAAGGGTAATACTCAAAGGACTCGGAATATCACGAACATAAGTGAACATACATACTTTACGCGGGTTTCGTGTCCACGAACTTGGGCGATGCTCCGCAAGCCCCTAGCTTGTCAGACAGAATCCGTACTTGTTCGTACTATCTGTAAATGTGTTGCAGTTATGTAACATAACTATTTGGAAAAACTACGAGTACCTAATAAAATAACTAGTACTGTCCTTTTTATGCAGTCGCTTCCATTAATATGCTTTGTGACATTGGATTTATGTATCTGAGTAGAATATTATATTTATACTACGTATCAGTTAACACATTGGTTTACTGTACATTCATGTAATAATTTTATTGAAGAAATATTTTACCAAAAAGCTAATTTTTTAAAATGTATCAATTTTCCAGTTCCCTACAGAAGAATGGAACTAATATTTTAGGAAAAATATAAAAAGGAGACCCCAAAATCTGTATTTCCATTAATTTCTGGAAATAGTTCTTCGCAGCATTAGAAAGATAGCTTCTTATACAACGTACTAGCTTAGCGTGGCACACCCAGCAGATACTTCATGTAATGAAGTTTTATTTAAAAGTGATTTGCAAGTTCCTAATGAAAATAAATGTTAAACAGATGATTGTCTCGTTCATTTTTAGACATCTCCATTTATTATTTAGTTATTATTTACATAAACAAAAGGTTTTATTTTTTGTTTCCCTACAAAGTTAGGTTTAATTATCTTCAATTTAATGATTTAAGTCACAACGATTCATCAAAAGAAAGATTGTATAGTAGTTCACAGCGTTTCACCATTGTATTCATTTATGCACTGAAACCTGCTCTTGTAATTATCTAATTTACATATCGTGCCGACGATGCCGCACGCTACTTTCTTTAGGTGTTGAGGAACGACCTGGTTATCATTATAACATCTTATTTATAATATTTACTGTAATTATACCATTTAACTGGACTTGCTTGCTAGTACGACTTTCCCTTACTTTTTTATCTCTCTTGACAACATGATTCACACTTTTTATGACAACATGTGTCTAACACAATATACTCACTTTCTTTCAAATACAAATGATGTTCAAAAATGCGTTTTTCTGAATCAATTCATAATATCCTAGAGAAAACCTGCTAAGAATTATGCCAATCGATTTATCTTGTCGAGAGGAAAAGAATGAGCTATTGATCACATCGTAAGGTAGGAACCCGTAAGGACTCCCGTTAGGAACCCAAAATACATTTTAGTTGCCTGAAAAACCCCAAAACACACTTTTTTACAGCCATTTTTAAGATTCTTCCGCGTGGATTCGAGAAAAAACGATCAGTTTCCCGTCAGAATATCGAGTTGCGCGGAATGCACCTCATTTGTCTCGACTGATGGACCGAGAGGTGTCTGACCAAGAGGGAGAAGCAGACGGGTTAGGACAGTCCTCAGAGGCGTATCTACGGACTTGGCACGTGCGCCACTTGCAACCACAAGGGGCGCTATTTACAGTCTACGCACTAAAAGCAATATCAACAACCCTAATTTGAACCAACAACAACTCTAATCCTGACAGGGGCGCAAACTTTATGCTTGCCGTGGGCGCCTGAATACCTAGATAAGGCAACGTATACGTACGTGTTCGACTGACGTATTATTTACTAATAACTAGGGTCGTATTTTGATGACCTAAAACATCATCAAAAATGATTCATAAAATGTTTTTAAAATTCCCTAAAAGCAAAGAAAAGTGACGTAAAAAAAATTCATCCAAACTGGGGCAAACGAACAACGCACGCTGTTGAATATTTTGCTGATGCAGTCGAAGCTTCTTCCTATCGTTCAAGTGAACTCATCTTGAGAACGTTTGGTTTGGACTGGACCAGGAAATCTCTGTCTCTAGTGATTGCCATATCCGCCGAACCGACAATGATGTTGATAGGCGTCACGTGAACCTTGGATTACATACTGGCAAGAGTTGCCATTAAAATTTCTGAGCGCAGAAATCGAATGGGCTATTCGGGAATTCTGTGAAGGACATTTTTTGCATCTGTAAATATTATTTGAAGCAAGTACCATTAAAATTATATTAAAATCAGTAATATGCTTTAAAAATTACGAAAAACGTAAAAAATGACTTATTAGTCGAAATCAACGAAAAATGCAATAAAATGTCCCATAAAAATGGGGCATTTCCTGTAGACAACGTAAAATGAATGTATATACTAAAAGACATTGTTCTTAAGTGAAAATAAAAATAATGATATTTCATTATAATCCCCCTGCTAATAACTCTACAATTCATAAAATAGCAGCAAATATCAACATAAAATAACTACTAAAATGTGCTTATAATTCGTAACACCACTTATAAAAAATAATTTTTAAATCTAGAATTTGTTCGAGCAATATGTATTTCTAGACCACCTAAAGACTCAGTTGAGATGATGTACTAGTACAATTATTATTTCAATAAAACTTCAAATCTATATTTGTACATAACAGTGTCCTAACAACTCAGAGTACATATCGTAAAACGCAAAATCGAAAATCGAAAAATTCCACAGGTAGGGGGTAGTTGTCTTTTTAGTTTTTTAAGACAAAATAGAACTGCTCATATTTCACAAACTGTATAACTTACATCAATTCTGGTGACAACTGTATCTTCAAAATTGTATATACATTCAGAATACACCATCATTTGCCACATTCGGGTGATAAATTGATGCCTGGCGTTTTTCTGAAACTCGTGTTTTTTAGATATTTCGAAAATTTGAAAATTATGGTCAACTTCAACTGGCTCTATCTCTCTAACTATTGGAGTTCCGGCAGTGATATTTGCATTCGTGTTTGCTTATTTTGTTTTAATAATTCAAACACTTTCTACTAGAAAATTATCAATCTTGCTCTATCTTAAGTATAATCATATACATTAATAATGAAGAGTTCGGCACACTTATTAAATCCGACATAACAAGTTAAGTGAATTTACCACTTTGTTCACTGGTATCATGTGATCATTCTTCTTCTATGTAGAGAAAAAATCAAATATTATGTTCTGTAAAATTAATTTTTTTCTCACGTGCAAGACCTTATTGAATAATGATTTGATCAACGGAAAATATTTGAGATATTTGATCGGCAAAGAGTAAGTAATCTATTAAATTTGAAGCAATTATTAGCATTGCAGATGCCTCCAAATGTCGAACGACTGGTCGTATCGGGAATACCAACCTTCAAAAAGTAGATCTTGGATTTCCCTCCTAACAAGATACATTGTGCGATGGATTCGACATCCACGAGTACAAAGAGTAAAAAATCCTTTCTTTGGCACGTTGAATACTCCTGTCAAGGGAACCAAGAGTTAACGCAGGCATCAAAGACATACAATTACATTTCTCCTTTACCAGATTACCATGTCACCTTTTCCCCAAGAGCGGAAGCACTTTAAAAAGAGGTAATGAATGAGTGATACGACATGGTGACCAAAAGCTGAAATTTTCTCTAAACTTTTACACTGAATGCGCCGGAAATATCAAGTTAGCACAGTAGAAAGTTTCTCCAAGCCCTCCGATCTGCAACTGCATCTGTCCCATATCAGGTTACCTCCGCGCTGCACGCGCATATACTCCGTTTTATTAACGTAATCTAATTCCCGCGCCCGGAGCAGCGCGCGCCCGCTCGCCCGCCTGCGCCTCGTAAGAAGCGGCGGTTCCGCTCGACGTGTCAACGGCACACGCCCGCCACGCGGCGGCGGAGGCGGCGGAGGCGGCGGAGGAGGCGGAGAAGGCAGAGGCGGCGGAGGGGGGAAAAGGGAGATGTGATGATGACGTGTGAGATGGGGCAACTCGGAGGAAAAGGAGGCGGCGGAAGAAAAAGAGAAGGGGGCTGAGAAAAGAGTGGAGGAGGAAGAGGAAGAAGAAGAAGAAGAAGAAGAAGAAGAAGAAGAAGAAGAAGAAGAAGAAGAAGAAGAAGAAGGTGGTAATGGCATAGCCCGGGAAGGTGAAGGCGGACACATTATAATAGAAAGTAGTGACGGCTGTGGAGGAGGTAGCAGAGAAAGAAGAAAACGAGGAAACAGCTTAAGGCGGGGCCGGAGAGTCTGAGGCGATGGGATAGGCAGCGGCAACAGAGACGAACAAGTAGTTGACAGGTGCGTTGAGCAGAGACAGAGGCAGAGTCCGCGTCGTCGTGGGTAAACAGTCGGCGGCGCTGGAGGAGAAAGAAGAGGCGTCAACGGCGAGGGAGAGTGAAGGCGGAGGGAAAAGGAGAGGTGAAAGTGTTGGTAGTGATGGCGGCGGGGAAGGAGGAGCAGGAGCCGGCAAATGTGGAAGCGGCGTAGTTACAGGAGAAGGCGAAGGCGGCGCTGCTTGATGGCGGGGGAGGGGGACGCCGGTAGAGGCGAAGGCGGCAGCGGCAAGGAGGCGGAGGCGGCGGGAGCCAATTTACCTGCTCGCGACGCCGCCGCCGCCGCCGCCGCGGAGCCCGTCGCCCCGGGATATTCAATATGCGGCAATGCGCGCTGCCTCAACCTACTCGCCGACGTGCTCCCTCCCACATCCTCACCCACCCACTCCATCACCCGCCCACACCATCACCCGCCCACACCATCACCCACCCACACCATCACCCGCCCACACCGTCCACCCACACCATCACCCGCCCATACCATCACCCGTCCACATCATCGCCCACCCGCACACTCGCCCGCTCACACGTTCGCCCGCCCATACGCCCATACCTTCGACTTCGTACCTTCCGCCCCCGCCTACATATTTTACCAACTTCGTCTCACCTCCCTTTTCCCCGAACGTTGGCTGCTGTCGCACAACTTAGCCCCTTTGCCTTCCCTTTCAAGCGCCGGTGGCAGCGTCGTCTTTAGTACCATCGTCTTCTGACTGCACCTTTTCCTTCCCGCCCCGCGGTGTCACGGCTACTCATCGTCACATCTTCTTGCACGACGCGTAGTAATGCTGAACATGAGTCTAAATGAGTTCATAATTAAGAGTACCTTTCGCCAGCTTGGCTTGAGTAGTTGTAATCTAACATGCATACACGATCTCACAGGAACGCGTGTTCGAAACTTCGTGTCTCTGGTTTCCGGAATGAAAGTCTTACGTGATACTGGAAGCAACTCTTTCGAAATGCCTAGTGTAAATAGAATATTCTTAAATGTATATATTAAGCATTTTTGAAACTAAATACACATAATATTTGGCCTCTGCCTGTGCTAAATATACGTTGTGTTTTTTTTAACGCAAGCCCTGCAAGCCCCCTTGTCTGGAGGGTGGAATCTCGCAACTGAAAGACAGTGCGAGCCGATATTGGTTCGCTGCTGTGTTAGCTATTTGAGTATCTATACCCACCAGCTTCGTCTCTCCCCTTTGATGACTACAATTCCCTTTGGACGTTCTCCACCATTTTTACATTCTCTCACTTACGAATATATTTCGTAAGAAGATAAACTTATTTAATCGTGCTCCGGGAAACGACGAATTTTCGCCACACAAACTCCTATTGTGGTAACGAGAAAGGGATAAAATTAGAAAAGAATTATCTAACACGTGGTGCAAGTATTATCCATGTTTTGTGGGTCCTTGATACCGAATCTTTGATTGACGCAAAACGTCTGTCTGCTCATCTGTGGTCAACGCTATCGCGTAAACTGTTCAGCCGATTTTCTCCAAAATTGATATCCCACAATCGATCTGACAGACAGATTTGAAACCGATATTTTAATTGAGAGAGGCACTTCAAATGATGCCTCTCAGAAATTTTTTTGAAAAAAATGGCACCAAATGTTTTGGTTAAATTTTATTTTCGGATAGCGTAATGGTCGCTTAAGAGAGTGGTGCAGGCTTCATGTTTGTTGAAATGCCTTTTTTATGGCAAAAGTACACTTTTTCTTCGGCATCTTCCTACAACTACAATCGTGAAGATAGAGATAGTTTTTTCCTTAATAAAATCTGATCCTTAAAAATGGATCTTAAAATACGTTCATGTTCAATTTTTCGAAAATATAACTTGTTTTAATGTTGTTGTTGGGAGTTGACTGCGTGTTTTGAACCGCCTGCAGAGTAGATGGGCCGAAGGTTGGCAAGCACTGGTTGCAACTAGAAGCCTTAGGAATGCCGTGAATTATCCTGGCAAGTGCAGGAAATTACTTGAATGCCGCGGAAGCTGACACCGTTGCACAACAAACATGTGATTATAATGAATATTTTAACGTCTTTTATGTTTATTCTATTGTAAGTTTCTTGACCTTAAGAAAAAGGTTTGAGTTCTTATAACAATTTATTTCACGTTATATAATTAACATTTCGACAATATTTGAGTTTTTTTTCAAAACACAACGCAGTGTCCAGGTTAGTTGACATAAATAAATAGTAAGCATTTTGTGATAGTAAAAAATTGTCATTCACATAACAAATTATCAAGTCGTCAGCTTCATCCGGTTCAACTGGTATGACAGAACAACTTACCAGTTAATGCAGCGAGTTTTAACACGTGAAATTTAGCGCACATATATAGTTTTTTGTTTTTTAAATTAACATATAATTTCTCGAAATCCTCTCCAATGTTTTTATTTACTTTTTTCCATGAGTAGAAGATGGTATGCTTAAAATAATGGCCTGGGTCTTATTTTCCTTCAACTCTGAATTTTCGAAAATTGCAAATTGAGAAATAATACGATAAAGTATATGATGTTGTCACCCCCCTAGTTCTGCAATATAAGATAACTTGAACCCCTCAATTATTATGGAACGTCCTCTGGCTCTATCTTACCTCTCTTTTACCTTACTGAACCATACTATCCAAGTGTTCTTGCCTCCAGCGTTTCTCCAACTTCATCTTCACATTTGCATCCGAATCTGCACTGCTAAGGGCGAACTTCTTACCTTCCGCTCCGTCCAACATCTTCATCTCTCAATTTCGCCTGCTGTGATGGCACAGAGCAAACGTTGTTGCCAGTGAAGGATCGAGAGGATTCCAGTAACGTCTTTGGTGGATTTTCGACACTACCTAGGTCGAATTCACCCGTTGTCTGAAAGAGAATTCTATTGATAAGCTGCTCTGATCAAAAGTTTTTTTGGTTTCTCGGGTTGATAACGAGCCAATGTCGGAGCAGTACCTAATAAAACAAACAGGCCACAAATCGCACGTGACCTTTCTCACACACGCCCTTATATTTACACGCACTACGCAATCACATATGCCATATAACATGCACTACACTTATGGTACTAATGACCATAATGGTTGACTCTCCTGCAAACAAAATTATCAATCAGTACTGCCTGTGTCCCTCTCGTGCTGCCGCTGGCATGTGTCTCCTTCTGCTTTTTCCAGCGTCTTCTCCACCTGCTAACGACACTCAACCCAATCTTCACCAGAAATATTAGTGCCCCACAATGATAAGTTATTACAAGAATTTCAAACTGCCGTGTTGACATTGTTGTATTGCGGTCTAATGTCTCCATGTTTCCGCAAATAAAGCACAGAAAATTCGAATTTAAAATGTCAAAGATTTACGCGAAAATTACGCGAAACTACGCATTTTTTAAAACAATTGTAGAATATCATATTCAAATATCTAATTGTAAAGAACAGATGTCATTAAATTGAAAATTTGCATCATTATTATAGTACTTTTTATTTTTTTTAATTTTCGAAAATACACATCGAAAGAAGTGACAAACACATTTATACCCGATTTTGAGAAATAATTGTTCAAAATTGCCCGAATTTAACGCAAAATTATAAGGAAACTGTTCGTTTTTTCGAAGGGATCTTATTTAAAGAGACTATAAAACTATTCATTTAAATAAATAACTATATCTATTACTGCTGTTACTAAAAGACATAAAGAATTTGAAGTTTTATAATTTTCGAAACGTTCAGGGAGTTCAACGAAAATATTTATTAATTTGAGCCATTTTTACATTTTAAAAATATTAAGGCTTTGTTTTATTACATAGGACTACGGGCTCCATTCAATCTTTGTATGGGGAGACAACCCCCCCCCCTGGATCCCCGTATGCGCCCGCCTATGACTTCTGCAGATATTTGTCGTTGCTTTCCTGGTACCATTGCAAGTAGCTATGGTTCTAATCCGCTTCCTCCCTCCCTTCCTTCCTTCCTCTCTCCCTCCTTTCCTTCCTCTCTTCCCCCCATTCGCCCTTCCTCCCCCCTTCCTTCCTTCCTCCCTTCCTCCCTCCCTTCCTCCCTTCCTCCCTTCCTTCCTTCCTTCCTTACTTCTTTCCTCCCTTCCACCCTTCTTCCCTCCCTTCCTTCCTTCCTTCTTTTCGTGCTTCCTTCCTTAGCTGCAAATCCTTCTCAAGCAATTCTTCCCTACCTTAGTTTTCTTTCCTCCCTCAAGCCGACATCTCTCCCTCTTCGTCTCCCACCCTCCTCCCTCTCGACCGTCACGCGCCACTTGCGTAGCGCCCGCCACATTAGACTCGGCCAATGGCCTCTCCGAGCCAGCGCGCACGGATGGTATAACGAGAGCGTGTGCGGTGTAGGAATCAGCCACCAGCACCCCACACCACGTCTCCGCCTCGCCTTCGGCTCGCCTCCGACGTTCGTCGCTATTGTACATAGTTTACTCAATGCCCAGCTTCAATTAATTTTCCCATCACGACAAGGAGCCCGCTATCTCCAGAGCGCGGTGCTCGCAGCCGCCGCCCAGCGTCCTTTCATAATAATTGATTTTCGCTGCGGCGGAGGCCGTTGCGGGGTGGCAAATGGGGCGGGGGTCTGGAGGCGTGAAGCGGAGCTCAAAGGGGGGAGCGGGGGGAAGCAAGTCTCCGCACTCGAGAGACGTGTGTTGTGTCGGGGAGGGGAGGGGGAGGGGGAGTGGCGGCACCTCCCCTGCGACTCCACCGGGGTGACGTCCTCCTTGATATACTTGCACCTCGCCTCCTGCTGAGGTTTGTGCCTCGCACACTCCCTGGCGTCGTTGCGGGAATGTTCTTTATATTCGCTTCCGCTGGCGCTCAACTTTGCTGTTGCACTACTGTTAACACGATCCTTATTTAACAGTTTTCGGCGCTCTCAAGTGATCCACTATTCTGTGATCCACTATTATTTTTATGACCCGTCCTGTTCTCAGATTCTCAACATCTCCGATCATCTTATCTTCCTAGATTGATTCTTGAGCCATGGCATACTCTGGTCACTGCCCATGGTCACTGCCCTGAGGAAGCCTGCGAAATGTCAGGCGAAACGTCGGCACCCCAGCCAACGACGCGGCGTCTCCCGGATGGCCGAGAATTCAAATAAATAAACGTCTTGTCTTTAAATTGGTTTGCGCTTTTACTTAAATAATACTCAAGACTCAGATATCTCGTTACTTAATACTCAGAATTTATTTGTTGATTAATGAGTGCTCGAAATAAATTAAAGATAACTTAACTTTCTTGACATTGTTTCAAGGGCAAACGAGTGGTGTCAAATATCATAGATCCATTTCATTGGTCACGTAAAGCAATGTTATATTCACGTATCAGAACATATATGCATCAAAAATATTTATTTTATTTGTATATTACTATTTATATTTTTGTATCAGTAAACATGTATTACAAATAGTATGGTCAAATCAGCCAACCGCATAGCCCAAGAGGCGTGGGTCGGTGAACTCTTTATGCGAACCCGAAGGCTGGAGGTTCGAAATCCGCATAAGACATGAATGCTTTATGATGTTGTTTGTGACATTGGTGCATTCTCTGGTGCGCGTGTGTCATATCAATGTACTAATCCTTTATTAATTATTTATTCTGACAGTCAACTGGGTGTGAGATCTATGTACAGGCTGTGAGGACAGGATGTATAATTGAAGAACTGGCTCTCTACACCCAAATAACTAGTTCACGCATTCAGATATGACCATATGGGATTACGCATACTGCGAGAAAAACGAATCAGTACTCATACATGGAAACTAGTATTTACTTTCACTATTTATTGATTGGACAGAGTTATTTCGGGCACGCTTGCAGCAAAATAAACTGCCATACGTATTACACAAAAAATAATGGTCATTTCCAACAGGGTACTGCAAATGGTACTAAATTCTGGCGCATTATGAATCATAATAGCTCCCACCTTTCATAATATGATATTGGGAATAATTTCATTTGTATATTTTTTTACGTTTCCATGAATTCATGCACAACTAGTGATGCCAAAGAAGGGTACTTTCTCGACCGTATTATGACGCAAAATTACGCAAAAAGTAATCAAATTTTCGAAAAAATGCACATGATCTTATTTCAAAATCTGTCTTTAAAGAATAGATTTCATTAAGGGTAAAAATCGTTGACTTAATGCTTTAGTTGAAGGATCACTCCGAAACAATTAACGTACGCAATTTTCGAAAAATAGGGGTTTTTAACGAACATACGACTACACCATTCTCTTAAATGTTCTTTACAACATTCCAACAAGAAAATTTACAAAAAACTACGGGGCAATTTTTTGAAAATTTTGAAAATGTCCGAGGGAATTCATGTAAAGTACCTTCCAGAATTAAAATATCGGTTTCAAATTCATATGGCCACGACGGAGATATATATATATATATATATATATATATATATATATATATATATATATATATTATCAAATGACAAAAAAATCGAATTTGTGCAAAAATGTCTTAATCGGCAGACGGACGTAAGAGAGACGTTTTTAAGTCTTCAATTTTTCGGGATAAAGTACCCACAAAACATGAATTCAGGCTATGTTAAATGATTTTTTTCTAACTTTAGCAACTAGATTTAACCCTTTTTTCGTTGTAATAAAGCCCTGTAATAAGAGTTTTCTGCCAAAAATTCGCCGTTTCTTGCACAGCATTACACACTTTTCTTTTTACTCTGTAAAGACAAATAACTAGTGGTGCTACCGAATGGAGCATACTTTCTGCTAGTAAAATTTTCTAACTTCCTTGGTGTCAATTGGCTGTTCGTTCTTGCCGTATGCTCTGGCCAGCTGCTATCTATTGCCGCCCAAAGTACATTATTTTAAATTTTTCTATTCTTTCGATTTCCTAATAGTAGAACCGAAATATTACTTTAATGAAAATTGCCAATTATGACGAGGTTTTATTCTTCTTTAATATTCTTAAACAATTGGAGCCGTTTTTGAGAAAATTTTCAAAATAACGCACGGGCTTCATGTAAGGTACCCGCTAGATTTAAAGAATGTTTTTCAGAATCTCAAAGGTTCGACTAAAGTCAGATCAACAGGGTCTTCTCCAATTTGGATAAAATCTTAGATAGATAGACAGACTGACTGACAAAAGACAGACGGACAGATGTAAAGTGTTATGATGTGACAGATGTAAATATGTAAGATGTTAGAGGATAACTACTTACTGGGAGCAAGAATTATTCAGTTTTTAGAAATCAGGAATCCAGTGTTTTTGTATCTAAAAGTATTTTCTAGCTACGCAAATAGTGAAAAGAAAATAAAAATCAAAATACATCTATGTCTACATCTATGTTTAAAAGATTTCTAATTTTCAGTGTAATTTTTTAAATAAAAAAATAGTATTTATTATTTAAAGTAGAATTTCAATAATTATTCAAGTTTTATCAGTTTAAATAAATGTTTTTCAAAGTGTTAGGGCAGTTGGGAAATAAGTATCGGACCGATATTTTTCAGTTAAATAATGCTAATTAAAATGTTTTTCAGTTAAAGTCATACCTTTTACATTCAACTGACTTCCAACGATAGAGAACATTTTCAAGAAAATATATCCAAGAATTGATCTTTAATTTAACACATTTCAATTGTTTCAACTTTATATGGTTTCACTGGGTCTCAACCACCACATCCTCGTCTATCTTCGTCTCTGCTCACGACTGTTCCCCTGAGATTCCGAGCCAGAAACATCATACACGTCACCCGCACCGAGTTCTCCTCGTCAATCTAATTGCCCGTTCTCCCTTGCGCCTCTCACCAGCAGCGCCTTCCCGCTCAGGCCACCCCCCCATCCCAACTAACACCCACCACGCTGTGCTCTGCACTCGCTTTGCCTTCGACGCCGAGGCCGACCTCGGTGTCACCGCCCACGCGCACGCCACACGCCGCCCACTGACGCCCCCCGAAGCGAGTGAACCCTAATCCTCTTCCGCCAACACCTGCCCCGCGCCAAACTGCTCTGGCTGCGGTTCCCACTGACTTCCTCTTGCTGCAGCCACGCGGTCCCGGTGGGTGCACCTCCTACCCTCCAGCCCGCCCGGTAACCCCCCCACACTCCTTCCGGCGCTATCCTCTTCAGCCTCCCCACATTCTCCCCTCTCCCTTTTCATCGCCCCTCTCTCCTCCTGCTCCGTCTCTCCCGCTTCTCCCCCATTGTTCCCATCCCTCCCTAATTATTTCCTCCTTTCCAGCTCTCTTCCATGTTTTTCGGGCTTTCATCTCCGGCCCTCCCTCTTCACCTCGCTGCCCCCTCCTCCCTCCATCCCTTCAGCGTCTTCAGCACTCTAATACCATTGATTGATTAAGGTTTCCGGACGCGTCAACTTCTAAGGTCAATAGCCCCGTAAGGGTAGTACATGTTTTCCTCTCGGTTAGTGACGGTGGTCTTTCCACCGCTATATGGCGAGATCCGGCGCCGACCTACCGTCGGCCTACCGTCGGTATTTCCCCCAATCCACGTATCTCCCACCAGCAAGGCATCGCCCCAGCCGGGACAAGCCCCCGTCCGGTCTCCTGACACGTGTGGTAGTGTAGTGTAGTCATTGTAAGCGTGTATAAGAACGGGCGTGGATAAACCAAGAAGAGGAAGGAAAGATCGCGAGCGGTAGGGGACTCGTTTGATAGGGCACAGCTCGGGCATTCGCCTGGTACCCAAACCCGCAGTTGGAGGCATTCTACCCTCTCCACCGCGTCCTCCCTATCCCTTCCTCTTCTCCGATCTTCCTCCTCCACACGTCCTCCAACCACCTCCTGACCCCACCCATCCTGTGCCGCCACCTAGTCCTCGCCGTCTCTCTTCCCTTTCTTCCCCCTTCGCCAGCGTTCTTTCTACCCCTTCATTTCTTCCCACTACAATTTCCTTCTTCACAGCCCCTTCCCCCCCTGCCCCGCCCCCGACCCGACTCCCACTCTTCGCTGCCTCCCACACCAACCCCACACATACACCGACGCCGCTGCTTCCCTGGGCAACGTCCACCGCACCTCCGCGGTTCCGAAATTTCGGAATACATTTGCGTAAGAGAACGTGAGAAATGTACAGGAGTCAATGCTGTTGGCGTCAACGGCCGACGATTTTTTCTACCAGACTTTCTTAGCACTCTCGTTTCAGAAACTCATTCCGGATGAAATGAGAGACTTTATTAACAAAATGGTACGATTTCCAATACAATATATATCCATGATATTCTCGAGGGCTGCCGGCGGATGATACTCGAAATAAGAAAGCGGGTTGTATTACAATATCAAATTTTTAAAGAAGATCGTTTTTCTAACTTCATTCGTCTTGCTCGCTGCGTAGCGTGGATGATAAGTAAAAAACAGGGCACAGGTCTGGGAACTCTGCTAGCTGGCAAAAGTCGGATTAAACAGCCAAATACATACCTGGTTGATTGATTGGATGATTCCGGGCTCATGAACTACTGTGGTCTTTAGTCCTGTAGGTGTAAGAGTGCTGGACGTTTTTATGGAGGGGGAAGTGATCTTCCCCCACTGAATGACGAAATCCGACACCGACCAACCCGTCGGCTTGCGATATGAAAACGACCTATCTCACTGACCGGTACATTCATCATAAGGGAGCGGATTGTAATGCACCTCATTTTTTTTACACTAGGAACTTAATGTCATTTTTTGCATTTTTCGTCGATTTCGGCTAGTAAGACATTTTTTACCTTTTTGAGTCATTTTTAATGCATTTCTCACTGATTTGATCGATTTTAATATCAGTTTAATGGTACTTGCCTCAAACAATATTTACGATGTGCAATAAATGTTCACTACAGAATTTCTGAGTAACCTATTCGATTTCTTCGCTCATATATTGTAATGTCAGCCGTTGCGAGTACTACGTAATCTAAGGTTCCTGTGACGCCTATCAGCGCCATTGTCAATTCGACTGATTTCCCGATACATAAAGACAGAATTTTTATTTTAAAGAACAGTCCACAATAAAAGTTTGTAAGGTGAATTCACTTGAACAGGAGCAGGAAGCCTTGATTATTTCAGTAACATACCCAACAGCTTGAGTTGTTCATAAGAAGTGGTTTTGATCAATTTTTTACGTCATTTTTAGGACATTTTTAAGGCATTTTAAGAGGATTTTTATTGATCACTTTCGGCAATGTTTTAGGTCATAAAAATCCGCCGCCTATTTATTATTATTATTATTATTATTATTATTATTATTATTATTATTATTATCTTACATTATTCACAG
>BOPP01000048.1:6350257-6488609 GCA_017312745.1 Gryllus bimaculatus
TATCTTTTTTTTATACTGGTAGGTATAGTCAACCACACACAGTATGTGACAGCGTGTGTGGTTGCTTAACTGAAGTTCAGATGGCTTCTGACAATACGCATTATTCAAAATTACTGTTCTTTGCATATTATACATTCCTGGCATCAATAAAACAAACTCCAGTTGCCCGAAGTGTCCATGTTCGGATCACTCCCGTAGTGATATTATTTACCACAGTTTCATTTGCTGAAGTTCCACTGAGTTGCATTCATAGGCGAGATTGTTTTATACTTCTGGTCTTACTCTTGATATTTCCCGATATTGTGTGGTATTGGTATTGATATATCTAAGAAAACCTCTGTTGGTTTCTATCAATGTACGTTATATCTGGTCTATTGCCGCCACATGTCTGTCATATGATAATGAAACGATCCAGTAAGTGATTGTCACTACTTTCAAAGCACATTCTTGAGGCACATATTTTATACGGCACGAATGGCGAGTAACCGACTCAACGCCAATAATGTTGTACCTGTTCGCCACTTCATCATGCTCTTTTGTTATCCCCTGTTGTGTGGCTGCTACATCCCTGTCACGTGTTGGAATTGATTTCATTATTTTATTTTAGTCTACATATTGCACAACTCTACTGTCGGGCTTATTGTCAACCACACACAGTATGATGACCAGGTGTGTGGTTTGCTTTTACTGAAGGTTCAGATTGTCTGACAATACGATGTATTAAAATTACTGTTTTTGATATTTATACTATTCTGGATCCAAGTGAAGACGACACTCCAGTGCCGAAATGTCATTTTCGGAATCAACTCCCGTAGCTGATATATTATTAAGGAAAGTTTGGTTCACTTTAATCGCTGAAGTTCCACTAAGAGTTTGCACTCATAGCGAGATATTATTATTATTATTATTATTATTATTATATTTTATTATTTATTATTATATTATTATTAATGTTGTTTATTATATATTATTATTATTATTATTATTATTATTATTATGATTTATATTATTATTATTACTTTGCCGCTGCAAGCGGTCCGCTAGCTGTCCTCTTCCGGAAAAGCTGCGCCTGCCAACCTGCGACCGCGGCTGCCGTGAGCGAGCGACGCGAGCGAGCGAGCGAATGCATCGCGAGCGAGCGAGCAAACGGGCGGCGGAACCGCTGCGCACAACAGTTCCTCGAACCGCCTGGCGGCGCTGCGCTCCCGTTCCCGCTCGCGGTCCCGCCTTCCTCCCCCTCCCCCTCCACCTCCCTGCGCGCCCAAACACCTTCCTTCCCCCCTCACCGGGCCCCGCGTCGCCACGCCGCGCCCGCGCTGCCTCTTGTCTGAGGCCGGCGCGTACAGCCACCCGTCCCCTGGCCCGGTCTGAAAGCCAACCGCCTCCCCCTCACGCCCCCGTCGGCGCCGAACCCACTCTACACCACTCGCGACCATGCCTCCGAAATCGCTACAACATTCCCTCAGGGTATGTCAAGCTGAAACAGCCATCCAGCACCTTGAATGGCAAACTGTCGAATGAATTTATTGCTAATTAATTGCCACAATTTCGAATGAAACTTGCCACGTTTTTCGTGGCGAAAATGGCGTGTGAGCTGGGCTTCAACGCGACTCCATCACACACAAAGTAATTTGAAAAGCGTAGCTCGACTGAATCCTCAAATAATCTATTGTAATTAATTGTCACCAAGCTCGAATTAATTGCCACTTATTTTCGTACCTAACGGGTATAGCTGACTTCACACGTCGTCCACCACCACTGCCGCCCACCGCCGCCGTCAGTGCCGACTACACCACCTCCGCCACCGGCTTAGGTGACTCAGACGCATCGATTAATCTACCACCACAACGCAACCGCGTCACCACCGCTCCCCATTGCCTTCCTACCGCTACTATTACCGTCCCACTACCGCCGCCATCACCAAGCCACCGTCATCTAAACATTCTCCGCTCCGCACTGCTCACCCTACCGACTCACGCCGCCTCACCGCGCTGACTTCTCCAGACCGCCTCTATTCTTCAGATGGCCATCGCCATTGCCAACCGTTCGTTCATAAGCTTCACCGCCACTCGCATGCCCCCGCCCACGGTAGCTTAGATGCGCAGAGCTCCAATTTATGTCACACAGGTCTCTGAACGGATTCCATCATGGAGTTCCACGTTTGTGGGAATCTCGGCACTACCCTATCAGCTAGGTGAATTCAGTCGCTGTCTGGAGGAGAATTCTAAGACCGGCTGGCTCTGATCGGTATAGTTACGTGGTTTCTCCGATCACCCACAGCGAAGCCGGAGCAGTCCTAAAAAAAAAACAGGCAACAGATAGAGCTTAGAACTTGTCCCGGCTAGGCGGTTCCCAGCGCTAGGATATGCCTAGTTGGGAAAAACCTCGTTAGCCGGTGTGTGTCTCAGAGCCGTCTCCATTCACCTCGCGAAAACACGCAACTACACTACGTGACTAATGCAGCTTGCCGCGCCACGGAATCGCTAATCCATTGCCTCACCATGGCACCACATGCCACAAAACCCACACTCCCACCCCCGCCTTTCCCCGTACCCACACGCCCACCGCCCCGCAACCCGCACCCCCTCGGTGCGGCCCACACCTCCCCCAGCCGCCACTACAACGTCCCCTTCACTCCGCCATCACAACCAGCCGCCACCGCCGCCTGACCCCACACCTTGCCCACCGCCCCCTTCCCTGTCATCCACACCAACAACAGCCACCGCCGCCTCTATTGCTACCGCCCTCGCTACGCCAGCCGGCAACATGCACCTGCCCCGCCAACCCCGCCACAACCCGCCACTGACGTCATCACTAGGCGCTTGGCCGCCGCCATTGAAAACAGCCACCGATCCGTTACCGCGCCGCCAAAACTGACTGACATCCCCTAGGACGCCCGCAGGCCACACCACCATCCCCACCCCTTAAGACCACCGAACCGCCCCCGCGCTGTCCCTGCTAACGGCAGGGACGTTGTACACGAGCAAATGTCACGTAGCACATGTCAATCCACCCCTTTCATGACCGCGACCCCTTGAAGCACCCTTGACTGAATGAGCACCCTAACGAAAGTATTCTATGACAAGGTCACGTAGGATACAGTAACGGAGCCACCCCTTCCATGATCGCTGACTCCATAAAGCGAGGCACCCTGACGAAATGAGCACCCTAACGAAGTACTTGCAATAGACAGAGGTCACGTAGACACTGTGACGAGCCACCCCGCGCAGGGAACCATGCTAAACTACCCACCCGAACCTACGAGCCCTAGCTTTTGACTGTAATGGACGCCTCATTCAGCACACTCGCGAGTAAGTCCCTACGCACTGTATTTAAGCTCGCGCCCATGTCTAAACAAGTCAGATCAGTCACGTCTCGCTGCCGTGCGGTGGCTCTTCACGACGTGCCGAACTGGTCATTCTCGCTTGTAACTTGTAACTGTTTTTCCATATCTATATAAAATATTTGATACGAATTCGAATAAGTTATTTCTGAGCGAAACCTTTCTCCTGATCCGTAACACCGTCTGGCACACGCCCACAGCTGCTACAGGAGAAGCGCGTGGTGCTCGCTGTGCTGATGGCAGAGGCGATGAATTGCACGATGAAAGTGATACATGGCGAAGACCTGAGACGGGTTATTTAAACTAGTACAGGTTACTTATTTCTTAAAAGATATGAAGAACACGACTAGTGAGGATACCTTTGTTGCAAAAACTGACATCCTTTTATTATTTTAATTATTTTGTATAAATTGCTAGTTTAAATACACAATAAGAATTCAACCTTTCTGTGTGATTTTTAAAAAACTCTTAATACTTTAAATATTGTTTATGTTAGTTATTGATTAGAATCCTAGATGCCCTGGAAATGTAATTTAAAAGGCATAAATTACCGCTCAAGGGAATTAACAAATAACATTAAATTTTGCTGTGTTGTGCGAGTGTTAACTATTACCAGTTTCATGGGTCGCCTTCGGCAAAGCAGCAAGTCGTCATGACTTCATAACAAATGCCGGATTTCAGGAAGACATTTTCGATATTAATGGACTTTATTTCTACAATTACAATCGAGTTAAATATGAATTACTGTAGTAAGCTAGATTTTTCGAAAATTTTGAAAATTAAAATAGAAAAAATAATATTGAAAAAACAGGAAAAACACTTTCATATTTTTATGTATACTCTTCAAAAAAAAGTAAAAATCTGGTATCAATGTCATTTTTCTTAAATTTATGCATTGACTGAAATGACCCATTTATGAATACAAGGGTCAAATAATTCTTATATGATTCTTTAAGATGAGAAAATAAGTTAAAAGACGTACATTTTGAAAAAAAGGTATTATTTTTACCAATAAGCACGAAATATTCAATTAAATTTTGCATGTGAACTAATTTTACTCTTCTATAGTATTAAGGTATCTGGTTAATGGGTTAAGATTCCCCGAAAGCCAAATGATTATGCGTAGTTAAAACATGACTCTAACACAAAATTACGACTTTTTACAGGTTTTCACCCGCTTGCACCCAACAACCCCTATGAGCCCGGAAACTATTTTTATTTTAATTTTTTTGTCACATTTAACGTATTTTTTCTTATTAAAAGTATTAAAAATAAAAAATATACTTAATAGAACTTTTTTATACTCACTTGATAAATTCAAACGCAAAATAGTGTATTTAAAAAAATAACAACAACAAAATATTTCAATTTGTCTTAGTCATGAAAATAATTCAAACTACCTTTCGAAATACCCCAATTGTGGTTAGAACTATATTTTGTTATTAATAATATATTAATGTGGGGGTAATTGATATCAGTTAGAGAACGATAATGTTTCAATCTTAAACCACAAGATACAAAACAGAAGATTTGTATACACCTTCCAGATTCTGTTATAGACTTAGGTTGAAACCATACCCCATGACATGATAGTACCTTCCATTGCGTCAATAATTGATTACACAATATTTAGCAATTATCGTCATCTCATTCTCATATGTATTTTAAACCCATCCTCCTTTTAGTAAATTTTACTCATTCCGTGTCGTTATTTTATCACACAACACATCTGATATTGTATCGTTTATGTTTAATTTTAGAATTAAAACATGCAATATCCTTTTTTTAAACGTTCAACACACACACACACAACCTATGACATACGATGCAAGATAGTCTCTCTGTTTAGCGCTAAAATACAAAGGACACTAAGTCATCATTCATCTGATTGTGATGCATCTTCATCTGCAATCTTTTCACTTCAATCGCAAATGGAAGAAGAACATAAATGGAGCTTGATGGCTGTCAAATTATTTATTAAAAATGCGTCTTTTATATCATTATTAATTAAATTATATTATATTATTTATTATCTTTTTATATTTATTTATAATTAGCATCCTTTTTTCCTTTCGTAGAGTGTCCTTTTTCATAATATTGTTGGCATCCTAGGACAACTCTTTTCTTCAGCAAACAACGCAGTCAACACTACAACTTCTTCACGAATTGCAAGCTCGCGAAAAGTATCTAAGGAGCAATTCAACTACGTTTTTGTAAGAGAATATTAAGATATTGAAAAAGTCATTAGTAATGAAAGAATTAATATTTGAATCGTATGGTATTCAAACTGAAATAATAAGCTCAAAAAACATTTGTAAGTAAAACAACAAATTCATGAGTATACAATGCATTCAATAAATGATGTAAATATTTTCTTGAAAAAAGCTAATTTATTAGCAGGTAGAGTCGGCCAGAACAACCTATCACTTGTCGCAGATCTAATCAAAAAACCAACCAAATGAATAGGAAAATAAAAAATCAAAAAATTTTTAAACGTTAAATAAGTACTAAAATCTACTCCGATTCTATTAATAGTTTCTATTAGCCGTGCAAGCTCTCACTAAAAACGTTTTTTTTTAATTATTTTCTAACGTAAAAAATATTTACTAATTTAGAACAAACAGATTACATGCTCAATAACAGTTCCGTTATTCGGCATTTACATGCTTTATCAACACTTTCTATTAATAAAAAAGGAGCATTCTCGAACTTTTTTTGTAAAGCTCACTGATTGTGTAACCTCTTTAACGATACCAGAAATTACAAACTATACTCGATTAAAATGATGTCCTCAAGATCCAAGCTTGTCAGAGAGGAGAGACTTATCATCCAACGACTTTGTAAACCAAGTTTTTGTATAATGGATGCGCCCGAAAGTGCATAAATGTTAAATTAAATTATTGCTATTTCTGTCATTGTTTTAGTTATTTTCTTGCATCTTTGAAGTTAATATCGTTCACACTGTGCTCCACACAGGGAGCAACGCAGGTTTCTTTCAATTCTTATGATGTGAGGTTGCCAGATTTTGTGATGAAACCCATGAGTCCCAGTCCTCGGGATCACGAGTCTCAAATTTTATATTATGTTTCGATGGATGACAGTATCCCCCTCTCTTTTAAGCTAGTACCTGGAAATGGACACTGTTTTATCGAAGATAAGTAAGTTAACTTAATAATCAATAAAGGTTGAATAATAAAACAATTCTATACTTTAAAATATTTTATTGATTATACAAAAAATCGAAATTATTTTAAATTTGTCAAACGAATTAACTATTTTTGAGTACTCTTACATAATATATGTAAAACATTAAGTACAAGAATAATGTGTTAAATGCGCTATTAATAACAATGCAAATTATTTCATCATTTAATTACTTGATAAATACTCATTAAAAGAGCAGAGCTTAAAAACAATATGAAGTTGTTGTATTCTAAATGAGCTTTTCTATGATATGAAAACTAAGTTTATTCAAATAATACTTCATCTGACTTGTTGTCCTTCAAGTCTCACACTTTGGTCAGTATTTATACTTTAAGTCTCCATGCGACCTCATAAAACAACTCAACTAATAAATAACAACAAAAGAAGAATGTGCATCTCATTTATAGAGATAAATTTCTCAGCATTGTCTTTCATACATTAAATTAATTAGATTACAGATTCGTCACAACAGCATTCATTAATTCTGAGTATTCCGGTGTTTAAGTATAGATGATATATCAGTTTTTTCTACGCAAAGCCACAATTATATTATGTATGTAAAGGTGTTTTACATATTATTGTATGAATAGAATGCTATGGAAAAAAATTTTATCTCGATTTTTTCGGAAAAAAAAGACATTTCTAAAGGAAACTAGCTAAGGCAGTGCTAGATTGTAGTTTCGAAATTGCGCCAATTTTTCTCTTTTTTTTTCCGTCACCACCACCCTCCTCACCACCACCCTCCTCACCACCACCCTCCTCACCACCACCCTCCTCACCACCCTCACCACCACGCTCACCACCACCCTCACCACCACCCTCACCACCACGCTCACCACCACCCTCACCACCACGCTCACCACCACGCTCACCACCACCCTCACCACCACGCTCACCACCACCCTCACCACCACGCTCACCGCCGCCGCAACTGTCCCTGTCCTTAACGCCGACTGGGCACCACGCCACAAGGCTGCGCGCGGGAGAGGGTGCAGTGGTGCTCGCTGGCTGGTGCTAATGGCAGAGGCGATGAATCCACGATGAAAGGTGATACATGGGCGAAGACCTGAGGCGGGTTATTCATACGTAGCGTACGGTTTACTTATTTCTAGAAAGATATGTAAGAACACCGGCAGTTAGGATACTCTTTGTTGCAAAACTGACATCCCTTTGTTACTTTACATTATTCTTCTTTAAACTTGCTAGTTTACTAGTTTAAATACACAATAAGAATTCAACCTATTCTGTTGTCTTTTTTTAAAACTGTTAGTAATAAATTTGGTCATGATATGTTAATTAGAGTTATTTAATTAGAACCCTAGATGAGCCTTGAAATGTAATACTTAATGTTTTTTTTAAAAATACCTTTAAAGGGCATTAAATGCCAATCAAGGCGGGGGAGTTAAAAAATAACATAGTTAACGTTCTCCAACCTGGCAAAAATTATTACCAGTTTTCATGTTCGCGACGGCAAAACAGCATCCCGTCCAGACTTCATAACAACATGCCGCCAAGAAGACATTTTAAAAATTAATGGACTTTATTTCTTTCACAATTACAATCCGAGTTAAATATGATTAACTTTAGTGATGTTAGCACTTTTTTCGCAAATTTTGAAAATAGATATATCGAAAAAATAATATTGAGAAAAACATGAAAAACACATGTTTCATATTTTTATTATACTCTTTACAGAAAAAAGTTAAAAATCTGAGTCATCACTGTCAAATTTTCCTTAAATTTATGCCAAGTGTCTCAAATAATTTATGATGTTTCTGGAAAACCAAAATGAGAAAATAAGTTAAAAATGCATTTCCAAACAAGAGATTTTTTCACCAAAAAGGCACGAAATATTTCAATTAAAGTTTGCATATGGAACTAGATTTTACTCTTCTATAATATTCTTAAAGGGTACTCCTGTTTAAGATGGTAAAAAGTTCCCTAGAACCAAATGATATATGCGTAGTTGAAATATGACTCTAACACAACAATACGATTTTTGAAAGGTTTTCATGCGCTTTCACCACTACTACCCGTATAACACCGGAAACTATTCTTTATTTTAATTTTTTCACCAACTTAACAGTATTTTACCCGACTGAAAAAAGTATTAAATATAAGAAAATAATTTATACTTATTAAAACTTTTTTAATATTTTTCTGTGATAAATTCAAACGCAATTTTTTTTTTTGAAAAAAAGAACAACAAAAATAATTTTACTGTGTCTTAGTCACGAAAAAAAATTCAAACCTTCCTTTCGAAATACCAATTGTATTGAAATACCAATTGTGACCAATTGTATAGTTTGTGTTATATTATTGTTGTTAAGAAACTAATTTTGTTAATTTAATAATTTTAATAATATGGTGGGTAATTGATATTCAGTTTAGAAGACGATAGTTTTCAATCTTAAAAACAAGATACAAGAACAGAAGATTTGCAGTACACTTCGAGATTCTCTGTTGGAACTAGGGTTGACAACCATCACCCTTATGGCAGGATAGTCCTCCATCGACGTCAATAATGGACAATTATTGTCCTCTCATCTTCCTATGTATTATAAACCTCCTCCTTTTAGTAAATTTTAAACATTTGTTGTCATTTATTATATCACACGACTAACATCTGATATGTGGTATCGTTTATTGTTTAATTTAGAATTGAAAACATGAATATCATTTTTCTCACACACACACATTGCATACGCATGCAAGATAGTGTCTCTGTCTAGCGTCTAAAATACAAAAAGAGACGCTCAGACCATCTTCATCTGCATTTTGTGATGCATCTTCATCTGCATCTTTTCACTTAAATTGCAAATGGAGAGAAGAAAGATATAGAGCTGATGCTAGTCTAAATTATATATAAAAGGAAATGCGTTTTCCCCCTTGGTATGGAGTGTCCCCCTTTTTACATGAATATTGTTGGCAACCCTAGGGTCAACACTTGTCTTCAGCAGCAACGCAGTCCACGACTACAACTTCTTCACGAATTGTAAGCCTCGCGGAAAGTATCTAAGGGAGCAATTTAACTTCTTTTTGTAAAGAGAATATAAGAAAGATATTTTAAAAAGGCCTTGCTAATGAAAGAAATTAATATTTGAATCGCATGGTATTCCAACAGAAATAATAGGGCAAAAACAATATTTGTAAGTAAAATGACAAATTTGATTGAGTAAACACTGAATTCAATAAATGATGTAAAAATGTTTCTTGAAAAAAGATAGAATTAATTAAAAGATAGAATTAATAATTAAAAGATAGAATTAATAATTAACAGATAGAATTAATAATTAACAGATAGAATCCGCAGACCAATCATAGTCACTTTGTCGCAGATCTTTAATCAAAAACCTAAACCAAAATGAATAGTAAAAATTAAACAGTCAAAAGAAAGGTTAAAACGTTATAAATAAGTCCTAATAATCTACTGCCGATTCCTATTAATTAGTTTCTAGTTGTGAGCCTTGACAAGTCTCACTAAAAACTACATACTTTGTAAGTGTACTTTGTTACCAGATTTGAGATTTTTGATTATTTCTGACGTAAAAAAACTATTACTAGTATTTCTTAAGAACGAGCAGATTGACGTGCTGAATAACTAGTTCCTGTGTATTTCCTGTGCATTTACATGGCTTATCAACACTTTCTTATCATAAAAAAGAGATAGCATTCTCGAACTTTTTTTTTTTGTAGAAAGCTGCACTGATTGTGGTAACCTCTTTACAGATACCAGAAGTTACAAACTATACTCGATTAAAATAGTATGTCCCTTCAAGGTCACAAGATGGCAGGAGAGGAGAAGACTATCATCCAATCGCGAGCTTCGTTACGACTTAAGTTTTTTGTATAATGGAGTGCGCACGAAAGTGCATAAAATGTAAATGAAGTTCTTTGCTATTTCTGTCATTGTTTTAGTTCTTTTCTTGCATCTTTGAGTGTGATATCGTTCACACTGTTCTCCACACAGGGAGCACTCGCAGGTTTCTTTCAATTCGTGGTGATGTGAGGTTGCCTAGATTTTGTGATGAAACCTATGAGTGGCCAGAATTGTGATCCCGTGCCTCAAGTTTTTTTAGTATTTAACTTCCCGGTTGGATGACAGTGTCCTCTCTTTTCGCTAGTGCTCTGAAATGGACACGTTTTAATAGAAGTATAAGCTTAGTCAACGTCAATAATGAAATCAAGGTTTGAGGCATTTAAACAATTTCTTTATTTTCGCATGTTTTATTGATTTATTACAAACGCTCGAAATTATTTTTATTATTTTCGTACAAGTTTACTATTGTTTGAGTACTCTTTACATAAGTAAATAGTAAAACATGAAATGTACAAGAATCTATCATGCTGAAATGTGATATTAATAACAAGTGCGAATATTCTCATCATTTAATTACTTGATTAAATATGTCATTAAAAGAGAGCAGAGCATTAAAAACAAGTATTAAGTTGTTGTATTGCTAGAATGCCGTTCAAAGCCGAAAACAAAGTTTTTGGCTTTGAACTTTGGCAAAGAACTTTGTTTTCGGCCCAGAAGCTGCAAGCTCTGAGGATGATCGCTACGCGATCGAAATGATCATAAGTTGAATTAAAATATTGATACCTGACAATATCTTTATTTATTTATCGTAGAATGGAGCTTTTCTATGATTATGGAAAACTAAGTTTGATTCAAATAATACTTCATCTAGACTTTGTTGTCACTTCAAGTCTTCGACTACTTTTGGATCTAATGTATTTTGATACTTAAGTCTCCAAGCGACCTCAGATAAGAACAACTCAACTAATAAGATAACAAAAAAGAAGGAATGTGCTAATCACATTTTATTGCAGATAATTATATCTCAGCATTTTCTTTCATACATTGAAATTAATAGATTGAACAGATTCGTCACAAAAGCATTCATTAATTCTGAGTATTCCGGGTGTTTAAGTACAGGATTGAATATATCAGTTCATTTTCTACAGCAAACCGATATTTATAGTTATATATGATAAAAGGTTGTTGTACATATTAGTGGTTATGAATAATAAATTACTATGAAAAATTATGATCTCGATTTTTTCCGGAAAAAGACCTTTCTGAAGGGAAACTAGCGTAATGCAGTGCTAGTGTAGTTCGAAATTGCGCGATTACATGATAATTGTTCACATGACAATTCTGAGCTTGACTGTTGTCTATCAAGCAATCGAATGACTTACAATTTTTAAATATTGTTCTTTGCAACAAAGTTACTGCTAAATTAATGAAAATTAAAGTAAATGCTTAAAATCTCAGTCGCGGTTCTTGTCCGCTTTCCCAGCGAGTCTGAGAGCGAATACTGACTTGGTCGTTCGCTTATTTTGGAGAGTAAAAGTTACAATACTACTTCTTCCCTTCCCCGCAAGCAGCTTAAAGAATTTGGAACAATAGTTCTGAAGGAAATCCCAGGTATATTCCGCGCAAGATCCTAAACGAAAAGCCGAATCCCATGTTGTGTATAACAATCGTCCGATATAGTACAATCTAGGACGGATGACGTCAAAGGAGGATAGTGCTTTTAATGGAGAGAGATCATTTTATTTTATTACTAAAACTTCCGCACGATGAATTGCAGGTTAAAACATTCAACCTCCGCCCAGTGCTCGCGGAGAAAAGTCGAATGCCGGAGGTGGCGCTCCGGTGGGCGAGGGGCGAAGCTGACACTAAGCGCGTGTCCATCGCGGCGCTGCGCTGGCGCGACTCCAACGGGCGCGGGCCTCGGCTGATTGGGGCCGTTAACGACCCACCGCAGGTCCAGCGAACTTCCTTCGGGGCCATCTCTCACCCAGCAACGGCCGCCTATTAAGAATGTTGCGGCGCCGATCTCCGTCTATTGCTACCGGGAAAAATGGCTCAGGGCATCGGCATCACACTAGTCCCTCTGACTGCGAGGGCGTAGGTTCGAGTCCCGACGGTGGCAGAATTTTTCGACACTAGCTTGTCAACTAGGTCGAATTCAGTCGCTGTCTGGAGGAGAATTCTAGCGCCCGGCAGCTCTGGTCGGTAGTTTTTCGAGGTTCCTCCGATCAACACCAGGTAAATGCAGGAGCAGTACCCTAACAAAAGGGCAACGGACCGCCCGCGATCTTTCCTTCCTCTTCCTTGTCCTATCCTCACCACTTACATACACACCCTAACATACACTACACTACTACGCACACTGGGAGACCGGTTGGGAGCTTAGAGCTTGTTCCAACTGCGGTGCGTCGCTGGCGGGAGATACCTGCGTGAGGGAAACCCGTCTAGCCCGTCTAGCCGACATACTGCGGGGAAAGACCACCGCCACCTCCCGTGCACTACACTTACGGGACTAATGATCCTAGAAATTGATGCGCCCGGAATTACTAACTATCAATCAATCTCTTACTAGGAACTTCACACTATCTAACAACAAATGTTAATAAAAAACTATGGAGCCTTTTTTAAAATTTGAAAAATGTCCCTGAGGCTTCGTGTTAAGTAATTGAAATATCGGGTTCAAATACCCCAAATATTGAAATATCGGTCTCAAATGCAAGAAGCCACAACGTCAGTCAGATCGATTGGGGAATATCAAGTTTGGAGAAAATCGGCTGAGAACGATTTAGCTAACTAACGTTGTTTACAGCCGGACAGACTTTTCGCCGCTATTCGATTTGCCGGTATCAAGGACTCGCATAACATGACTTCTGGCTAGAGGACTTTTTTTTATTTAGCAACTGGATTTATCCCCTTTTTCGTTACGAGGGTCCTATAATAAGAGTTTTCTCCCGAAAATTCGCCTATTTTTTGCGTAGAATTACATGTAGCACTATACTCCGTAGGGAGAAAGGAGAAGGGGAAATATGTCCACCGATGTATTTAGTATCACTTAATTTCTATCTCACTAGGTAATGATTAATGTTAACAAGACAAAATTTACTTTTACTTTCTAAATTAAATTTGTTTGCTTTGAAATAAACAGTACTTCAAAACTATTAGTGAGTAAAGTCCAAGTCCTGACAAAATTTGGCATTTACCATGAAATATATAACAGGAAAAGACTTCAACAGTTTTGATTGCCTTACGTTTGTGGTCACTACTGTTACTGAATTTCTATGAAATAGAAAAAAAGGGTGCGTTCAGCAAAACTATCACATTGGTAATTGGAATCCACTCTGCTCCTCAAGAGTCACTCAGTACGGTCACATCTCACTCAAGCGAAGTGATTGTTTCCATTATCTTCAAATTTCGGCTGTTTCTTTTTCTGGGTTTTCATTTATTTAACTAGACGTAATCCGTTGAGAGGTTTAGCTGTTATTTATTTCACCAGAGGTTGCCAACCATCGGGCGCCATTCGCTTGCCATGCCTTTCCAGGAAGCTCGCGAGAAAATTTGAGTAAAGTCAAATGTTTGAACCCTTGATTAGTTCTACCGGAAAGCAACAGATAAGATTAGCGTTCACTGTTCAATCATATAATGATGTTCATAATATTTTCAAGAGGATTTTTGTAAAGTGTCCATATTTTGAAATCATAAAAACGGGACACTGCTGGGTTGTTTTCACAAGGATAAAAGGGGGACATTAGGCCGTTAAAGACTATTTTATCACCAACGTTTAGATTTTGGATATTAAGATGACATAAATGAATATACATTAAATATGTATAACTTTCATGATGGAGCAGCATTGAATTCACGCCAACAAAAGAATTTTATAGAAAGGAACATTAAAAATTAGCCATGTGTTTAATATGTACTCTCATTCACTACGAAGTACGTCAGTATTTTTTAATTAAGATTGCATATTAAGTCGCAGAGAACCTCTCAGAAGCATAAGGATCGGAATATAGAATTTCTCCATTTCGATATCGCTAGCAATAAAGCATATACAAGTTGAAATGACACCATAGCTGCCTTTTCTCTTCCAAAAATCCACTACCGACCCTAAACACTCTTGTTACGTGGCGCATGAGCTCAATATCTTGTTGCACTTAATTTTTTATAATAAAATGTGAAGCAAATGGAATATATTATGATCAATTTAATATTGTTGACAGCATTTTGTGCCAACAAGTCATTGTCACAAAAAAGGGACATTTTGCGTTTAGCCACATGGAATGTAGGAAATATTGCAAATAAAGTACTGTATTTGGCAAATGCTCTTGAAGAGAAACATATAAACATAGCAGTATTAAAAAACAAAGCAAAAGCGAAACGAAGCGAAAGCACAGAGGTTATCAGTATACATGGAATTATCCCATGTTTTATAGTGGTGTGGAGAAATCTGCAATCGCGGAGAAAGTTATTGCATCAATGAAGATAAAAAGTTGGAAAAGACAAAAATGCACATATGTGAGTGAAAGAATAATTATATTAAAATTTAAAAATGATAGAGGAAATATTGTGGTAATAAGCGCAAATGCAGTATAAGAATATAAGATTGCGGAAATCGAAGAGTTTGTGATATACTACAGAAAGTATTAGTCTAATACAATGAGAAATATGAGAATTATTTCTTGGGGATATGAATGCCAGAATGGGAACTAAATAATAAATAATCCAAATATTTTTTGGAAGTGCGGAGATAATATTTTAAACCAAAATGGAGAAATTTTAAGAGAATTTGCTACACTTAATAAACTCAAAATAAAACAAAATTTCAACGTATCAATATGATACGTTCTGGATAGGTTATCAGACACTTTATCAGGCACCGGTGAAACAGGCCCTCAGAAAAACAAACTCTCTTCTTAACAAGTGGGATATTAAAATAATCACTGGGATGGCAAGTGGATGTATTTCCATAATTGACTCTGTAATTGCTAATAAAAGAATATCTAAACCAAAAAGAAAATAAATTGTAGATATAATAATGAAGAGAGAAAGCTATATAGGATCCAATCTCTATCTCGTAGTTCCGGTCTTATGACTACGGATTAGATGGAAGAAAGTGAAAAAGAGAGATACAAGAAGGAATAAGGACGTTTTAAAGTGAATATATTAGGCAATGGAAGTTTATATTAGTTGTATTGAAATATAATTAACACTGAACGTCAGAATATTGCGAAAATACACTATATAGAACTAGTGCTGCTACAAAAGCACGTATTCTCTCGCTATAGAATCGATTATGTAATATTACTATACAGCCGGCCGCTAGAATGCTCCTCCAGACAGCGCTTGAATTCGACCTAGCTAGTGTCGAAAATCCTGTCACCGGCGGAACTCGAATCCTGGTCGGAGGTCATTGTAGTGACATGCGTTGATGCCCTAAGCCACTAAGCCGGTGAAAGGTATCGAAAGTGAAAAGAGATAAATGTAGAATTCAGGTGGCAGAAATGAAATTTTTACGAAGTACTCTATAGGATAAGCTCTCTATAAAAAGAGGATGTAGGAAAAGAGCTGAATGTCATGTCTGTGTCAGAAAAAAATATGGGACTGATATCTGGATGGATGAAAGATGGGACTGATATCTGGATAGATGAAAGATGAGTCTGATATCCGGCAAGACGTGATCCGTGTACTCTTGTTTTTTAGTACTGCTTTGGCAGCAACCAGGTACCGACCGGAGGAAATGACAGGAACGACCTCAAGAATTCTCAATCAGAAAGGCTGTTCGCTTTTCAACTACTTAGCTAGGTTCGGAAAGCTGCTACATTCTATTTGTGAATCTAGAATTTCCCGGATTTTAAAGCCTGGGCACGTGGGGTAATTAATTATTATATCACATATGCTGGCTGCCATTCGCGTTTATTTTCCAAAGAAAGGTGATGTTACCCATTTAAACGTTTAATAAAATACGTAATAATATTATAATAGCAATAATAATATAATAAAACATTTATTTAAATTACTTACTGATGTTTTCTCTCACATACTGCATACGTTTTAGAATTAGTATTGTTTTGTGAAATTGCACGGATATAATTACACAAATAAATGTGCATACATTTCAGATTAGGATAGTGTGGTTTAGTGAAAAGAAGACGGAAATTAGGAAGGTAGGCAGAAGTGAAGAAATACATGCTTTTGTACGCCGGCATAAACAGAAAAAAATACCTCGACCGTGGTTTCATAAATGATGAGATCATGTGTTATTAACCATTAAATTCGAATTAGCGTCTTGCAGTACGATACTTTTTGTTACAACGCTTTTAACGAGAAACAAACATCAAAGAAAGAACAACAAAACTTGTCCAATTTGTCGATTCTTTGTGGGAAATGACTGCTCAAGTTTTGGTGCGATCTTCAGTAGTCACACAAATTAGATTGTAATCACGAGGCTATTAGCAATCAAGTCGCATAACTACTGTTTATCTTGAAAATTGCTCCATGCAGTGCATTAGGAGTCACATCGTTTGTGAATTTCCGAATGCGCGCACAACGGCCACGATTCCCAAAACACCGCGTTAAAAAATGTATCCGAATTTTCGCTCGGGAAGTGGAGGGGAGGCAGCGCATTCGAGGAGCATTTTCCCTCGCATGAGAGAATATCGATGGATCGGAGCAGGGGTGGATCTAGCCCTCATTCAACGCGGCGACCCGGGGACGACCCGGGGGCGCCCGATGTGCCCCGATGCAAACGCCGAGTGCGGAGGGCGGCGCGGGTATTGACGAAGTACGAAGAGGAGCGGCGGGGGCGGAGGCAGCGGCGGCGGTAGAGATGGCGCTGGAGGGGGCGTTTGGCGGTGGAGGAGTGATAATGGCGGGGTCGGAGATGGTGGCGACGGGGGCGGCGGGGGCGACGGAGGTGTGGCGGAGGTGGTGTCGGCGGTAGAGATGGATGTGGAGTGGCAGGGTTCGGTGGAGGTTGCGAGGGCGATAGTGGTGGATGTGTGGCGGAGGGGGGTGGTGGCCGGCGAAGGAGATGGGGGCAGCCGGGGGCGTTTGGGGGTGGAGAGGAAGCGATTGGCGGAGAGGGGGGAGATCCCGTGTTTGGAGGGCGGGGGACCGATAGCTGCGGCGGCTGCTCCGAGGAATACGTTGCATGTAATTGACAAACGACGGCGTGTTGAGAGGTAGGTGCGTGAGGGCGGGATGGAAAGGGCACGGGCTTGCGGGCGCCGAGTTGACGGGATGATTGCTGTGGCAGGGCCAGCCCAGGGAGCAGGTGGAGAGTGGGAGGCATGATAGCGGGATCGGAGGCGAACGAAGGCCAAAGGCCGCGGCGGGGCGGCCAAGTGGCGGCGCGCGGCAGGCGGAGGTGGCGCGGGCGAGGGCGCGGCGGCGGCAGCGGTGGGCGGCATTCCGTCCGCCCGCGCCGAAGCGAGATACATAACGGGGGCGGGGCGGGGGCGGGCGGCGGGGCGGGCGGGGCGGGGGCGGGGCGGGGGCAGGGGACGGGGACGGGGGTGCGGGGCGGGGACGGGGCTGTGATCATAAAATGGCAAGGTAGAAAGTCCTGCGTGGAGACGGCGCGCATGCAGCCAGGCTAGAGGGGCGCGCGTGATCAGCGCGAGACGGCCGCCCCGGGTCGGGGGTGGCGAAATTCAAGCGCGAGCGAATAGCCAGGGCTGCTGACAAAGTGGCTGTGCCGTGGACGGAAGGGGGGTGGATATGGGACGCGGCTAGCTACTATTGGCGGGGCGGGGGGGGGGGGAAGCGGGCGCGAGGGACTGCGGGGCCGGTGGAGAGGGGCAGTGGCGATGTGGCAAACGAGGGAAGGGGTGCAGCGGCGGGCCGAGCAGGGGACGCGAAGAGCAGTGTGAGAAGAGCCGACCCAAAGTGCGAGAGGGGGAGGGGTGAGAGGGGGGAGGCATTACATGCCCGTAGCGCTCTTAGCTTGCCCGCCTGGGACGCTGAGTCGCACAACCGTCTCTTTGTGGCGCCGGAAGCATTTTTCAGGGGTGACGGTGGCTGGCTCAACGGTGGTTGAGCCTCTCGCATGTTGCGCATTTTCTGCAATTCGCGAATATAATCAGCGCCGCGTGGCGCCGGGCGGCGGCGGCCGGCGGTGTCTCACGGGCCCAGAGGCGACCGACGCCTGCAGGCATGGCGCTCCGCCCTCGCCCCCTCCCTGCCTCCTCAGCCTGCCCCGCCCACACTTCGTCCCGTCCCGTCCGCGGTCCCACACTGTCCGCAAGAGTCACCTCATCGCTCACAACCGTCGTATCTAGTATTGTCGCGACTCGATCCGCCTTTTCTCCTAGCCCCGCCCCGACTTGTCCGCCTCGTCCCGCCACCGTCATTCCGTCTCACTCTCGTCCCGCTCATCTCTACTGCTCGCCTCGTCGCGTCTTCGTCACATCCATTTCCCAAACTTGTCCCACCTCGTCCTTACTTGTCTCGCTGCCTGCATCTCACCTGGATTCGTCCCTCTCTACCCATCTCCCAAGCTACATCCGCCTCATATCCTCATCTCGTCATCGGCCAGACTTCTCTGCTCACACGGCCCTACCCACAACCCACTCTGACGTCGCAAGCCACACTCGCACACTGCGACTACGTGCGTTTCATCTCGCCCCTACCGGCCACGCCTTCATGTGCCATCTCCCACCCGCCCCGCCCCCTCCCCTTGCCACGTGCCTCCGCCCGACCCCGCCCGCGCTGTCACCGGCCCCAATTAGCCTCACTGACGCTGCCAGTGAGACCTGCATAAATAGACGTATGGCCTCCATTTCCGTGTGTGGACTTCGCATCGCCTCCCTTCTCGCTCAACATTTCATCACAGGGGAATCTTCTCAAGGGCCATTTCTCTTTCTCATGACGATTGATTGTTAGTGATTCCGGCCGCGTCAACTACTGAGGTCATTATTCCCGTAAGTGCAGTGCATGTTTCCCCTCCGGAAATAGCTTTTGTTTTCCCCCGTTGGTGGGCGAGATCTGGCGCCGACCTACCGTCGGCTAGCGGGGTTTTCCCCAACCAGTTATCTCCCACTAGCGGGGCACCGCCCCAGCCGGGACCAGCTCTTAGGCTCCCAACCGGTCTCCCGGCATGTGTGATAGTGTAGTTCATGCAGTGTGTGTAAAGGGTGAAGATAGGACAAGAAAGAGGAAGGAAAGATTGCACGAGCTCCGTGGCCCGTTTGGTAGAGTTCCGCTCCAGCATGCGCCTGTCGTTGATAAGAGAAATGACGGGGAACTTCAGAGCAGCCGACCGCTACAATTCTCCTCCAGACAGCGAGTGAATTCGACCTGGCTGACAAGCTTTCTCATGTCGGTGCTAAACTCAGTGCAAACAGAGATAAACATCGTATCGATTTTTTCGAATACATTTCTATTCTCGCACTCTACGGTGACGACTCCGTGCGCAAGGAGGCAAACAAATGTTTACTTGTTAGCAATTGGACGTCAAACAACGTGAGCGTTACTCTACGTGTTTGAGGCGCAATAGATTCTTAAGGTATCCCCTCTGAGATATGTATCTTCTTATCACAAACACTTTTCCTTCAGATTACTGCTACGTTTTGGTGTGTTGGCCTTTCATTCAATACTCAACTGTGTCTCGAAACGTTTGTTTTATTTTACAAGGCAGCTTATTTCCTTTTAAAAAAAGTAATTCAACGCCTTTCATTTTGAGTGTCTAATTTTCTGTTATATTCCATCATTTCTTACGTTTGTTTCTAATAGTATTATATCTGATATTTTAAGAAGTAATCTTAATTAATCGAATTTACAGCACAATATGCCCTCAGTCATATTGTTAGTGCTTCAGAGAAGTGACACATCTTGAAAATCTTCAGTTTTGAGTGTCATTAAGAAAACAAATATTTATTAAATAATGTATTTTGCTAATGAAAAGGTATAAATATCTACATTCAAGACAGTCGTTATCAAGAGTAGAACACTTACAACTGCACATTGCACCATTCTTCTTGGTGTTTGTGAGATGGACTTCGTCAGAGATAACGTTGCCGCACTTCCATTCACAAATGCGCGCTGCACGATGGTTCGCGAAAATTCCAAATTTCAGTCCCGCTCTTCGGATAAGTTTCAGCGCAATATTCAAACTGTCTGGATAATTTCAATGATGTGATGTTTTGGTATTGGGCTAAGGTGACCAGACGTCCCGTCTTAGCAGGAAGAGTCCCATATTTTGAGTACCTATCCCGGAGAGGAAAACGGGACGCTAAAATATCCCAATATTAAATTTCTTAGTATACTCCACTTATAATTCAGATTCACAAATAACGTAGTAAAGTAGGTAGTGTAACTATTATACACCAGGCGCGACTCCACGGGGAGGGACATGAGGGACATTTCCCCTCGCAAAACTTTTCAGTAACTGTTAATTTTAACTTGCCTCGAAACTTTCAAGCAAAAATAGTATCGTACGAACATTAAAACGAATGAAATCGATTTGCAATATGAGCTGAGTTTAGCCCGCGTCATTCTGCATATCTGTTATATGACACATTCGGCCAAAACATTTTGAATAAAAAAGATTCCTCTCCCAAAATTCGTCTCTTGATCCGCCCCTGTCTACACATTGTTTCTCTGCAAAAAGTCTTTACTTTGCATAAGCTGCCATGTAGTCGCCTTGAATCATCGGTTTGCTCTTATTATTTCACGTTCACAATGTGTGGGCGACGTCATAATTGGACTTTACGTAGAAGTAGGGTCGCCATAAGTCCTGCAAAAGCGGGAATATCGTCACATGTCCCGCGGGTTACACGATTTCTATGATAGAAAGAATTTGCTCTGTGGAGAGGAAAAGAGGTAGCTACAGCTGAACCGCGTAAAAAAGCACTAAAACATTGCTTGTCACCTGCATCCTAAAAGAACGGCTGCCATCGGACAATAGTCTTTAATTTCCCTTTCGCCATTGAATACATTCATCCATTTAAATGATTAAAATTCACTTTTCCATGAAATTATCAAGAAATTACTTTTATGTACTAGAATTAAAATGTATTTTTATTACTATTATTATTATTATTATTATTATTATTGTCATTATCATTCCTCTTTTTACACAGCATACATAGATCATGACATAATAGACTTCACATAACGATTTTGGAACAAATAGCACAATGTATTTGATGAGTCCAGTATTAGGATATGACCTTTTCATTTAAAATATTCTAAAAAGGAAACTATGATTTTAACTTGAAAAGAAAAACTTGAAACCTTTAAGTGGTTATAAGACTCCACAGAACATTTGAAGAGAAAAGTGAAACGATTTATTTAGTGAAAAGATAATTCGAAACCGATGAGAAGGGAGGATCAAAACCACTACCTTCTCTGGCTAGATTTTCAAAAAGTAAGATTACAAATGAGAATATCAAAGTTGCTCAACTAGTTTTTAACAAAATCTGTATTTTAGAAATGTATATCATCAACTGTGATATCTTTTTTTCTGTCAGCTCTAAACGAGAATTATCAATTTCACCAATACGTTTTTTCTTTTTTGTGTGTTATTATACATTTGTCTGGATTACATTTCCATAATATTTTTTTTCACGCTCGAGGGGGGCGGGAGGATTCAGTCATCGCTGGGGCATCGCATGAGGCACTTGAATCTCAAGGGGGCAGTGGATCTCAGTGCGTCCAATACTTTTAAATTTAATTCGAACATTAATTTCATTATTTTATTTTTTATTACATGTCTTTTCTGGTTTTACAAGTAACGTATATTTTAAAAATGCGCTGACTAGTCGGAATGTGTGTTATGTCACGTTCTCAGCCGCTGCAAATTCGTCAAAGCGGACTTGAGCTATTCTGAACAGTCGAGTGCCGAAGGGTATCTTAACTAATTATATCAACACAATCTATTATAAGGAGTAATACATATACATATCAATAGAAATGTTTATGAGGGTCCCCACACTTTTTTATCTGCATCTTTACAACCCTGGTTATATTTCTAGTTGAAGTAATTATGTACTGAAGTGAGTTGAAGCCTTCTCAGGGAATTTACTCACGCTTCACTCGCTCTGCCCTGCCCTATTGATGTCCCTATTAGGGATGCGACATCGATGACGATGTTTTCAAAACATCGATGTATGTGTAGAATCATCAATGGTTTAAACATCAATGTATTAGAACCGATGCTCTTTGACATCCATGTTTTGTCAACGATTTTTTTTTCTGATGTTTTGTTTCTGAATGAAAAATTCCCATGATAACAATACTGTAAAAGTTGAAATATGAATTAATAACTGATAGTAACTCTATTATTGATGTGTTGAATTTAAAGGAACGCTATTGACCTCTATGCGTTTGTATTTCCTTTTTCTTTACGTTCATTTCTCACATTGATATATGGTCAACAAATACGCTATGGGCATAGGGTCAGTCCCTTTTTCTCGTGCCCTTATTCGGCGAATTGATAAACACGAACACACTGAAATTAAATTTTATTTGCAAACGAATTTAATGATAGAGTTTACTTATCCGGTCTGAAAACATCTATGTTTAAAAACATTGATCGTTTTAGTCAATGCATTTTTAACATCGATGTTTTAATATTGAAAGTCGATGTTTGCTAACACTGATTGTTAACGATGTTTACTAACATCGATGTTTTGTTATCGATGTCTCTTCACTAGTCCCCATCAGCTCCGTTCTGGCTCACCAGACAACAACGCATCCTCATTTCAAGTTTCCAGCAACACTGAATTTGGAATGTAATCAAATCTGGGGTAACATTGGGAGTTCGCGAATCCGAATCTTTTTTTCTCGTTTTCTCAAAAGTGGTTGTATAAAATTTGGGAGAAATCGTTTCAGTGGTTCAAAGATTTTTGTGGAGCAATAACCCACACGCACACAAGTATATTTCTAAATGTGACTATGATTTGCATAATAGTTAACGTTCGTCATTCAGTTCAATTCCTAGTAGGTATTTTGCAAAGTGGAAACGTGAATATCACTGGGTTATATCTGTCTGTGGTAAGAGCCGTTTCCGGCCTTTCTTAAAGGCATTTCCTTTTGTGCTCGTAGCAATGTTGGCGTCACCCAGGAATCGAGCACATCACTGATAAGCTCTCTCGATTAGCTGCCAGGCGAGGGGGTCATATAAATTATCTTTTAATGGCCTATAACGCGTTCAGTTTGACCAACAAGAACCTCTTTATACAGTAGTTGGTAATGAAGTGTATAGAGGGTAAAGAAATTAGATTTTTATACTTTTCTTCACAATAAACCCATAAGCAATTTCATCGGTTTTGTGGAAAAGTCTATTAAAACCAAAAGACAAAATTTTGCGTGGAAAGCAAAAAAACTCTAAAAAGTTCTAAAGTTCTATGGTCGAAAAAAATCATAATCGAACTAGGGAGGGAAATGTCTTGTTTAGCAATTCGAAATGTAGTACAAATCACTTTCAAGGCGAAATCATATCTCCGTCAGATTGATTATAATATTTTAATAATTTGAAGTCGTTTTCTCATCCATGTTATGAGGGATATAGAACGCAGAATGTGCAAAATCGAAAATCGCTTAACGGCAAAACGTGTCTATGGGGCCGTCTGTGCACAACGCTAGCACATAAACCGTTCAGCTTATTTTCTCTAAAGTTGATTGATCTAGCTAATGTTGCGGTTACTAAAATTTGAAACCGGTATTTTAATGTCTTAGATACTTACATGAAGCTCCCCTTACACGAAATTTTCAAAATTTTCAAAACAAAAAGCTCCAAATTTTTTTATTAAATTGTATTGTTGAATAGTGCGAATGACGTTTAATAGAATGGTGCAGGTTTCATTTTCGTCAAAATTCCCGATATATTGAAAATTGCAACAAATAATAATAATTTTAATAATAATTTTAATAATAATAATAATAATAATAATAATAATAATAATAATAATAATAATAAACTACAAAATTGAAGGAAGAGATTTTTGCATTCAGACAAAGTATGTTCAACAAAATTGGCTCTTTAAAAAAGGTTATGTATATTTTTTTAAAATTAGTAGTTGTTGCGTAATTTGCGCTTGAAATCATCGTACATTTTTCAAAATACCAATCCCAATTTTTTCTTCAAATTTTATGCATATGTAAAATGTGCTGCAAGTCCCATGTTCGGGTATTGCTTGGTTTTTTAGAAATGGCAAAAGCTGTTTAAAGCTACAAAATTGAAGATGGAGATTTTTGCCTCAGACAACATGTTGTACAAAATTAGCTCTTTAAAAAGGTCAGGAACAAGTTTTATGTAAAAGGTAATAGTGTTTGCGTAATTTGCGTGAAAGTGTGTACTGTAGTAGCACCACTAGTTCACTTACGTTTACGGTTCAGTGCATTTTCTTCTTGTTGAAGTGGCGATTTTGATTGACAATTTCAGAAATGAATAAAGTGGAATACTGTATGGTGGTTGATTGATTCAATATTTAGTTCCGGAGCTCTTTATTTTTATTAGTCAAAAACAGTAAAAACTGTTAATGTGGACGTAGGGGGGTAGTTTATATTCGCACGTTTTCTTGGAGTCCAAAGTTAGTGATGACCATGAGTCTTTCTACTTCTTAGACGTTTTGGACTACGTATTTATTTGATATTTCAGCTGCATTTGTCTCAGATTGACGATAGTAGATGAGGGATCAGTTATAGTTCAATCTAAAATCTAGACATTTGGTCATATTCTGTTAGGTTAGATGTCTTTAAAGCTGAGGCATTTGAGACAGAGTGAATGAAATCAAATGCGAAGATAATAGCGAATAAAGTTGAGAATATTATGAAGAAAATGGTAGAATAAAAATTCCTGTAAAGAGAATGACAGGGAAGAAATCCACTGCGATTGGTCAGGCCCGAAACGTGGATTGGACAGAATATATATACTAGGTTCGCGGATATGATTCGAATTTCATTTTTTTCTTGTGTTATATTCGTGAAAATGTAGGTTAGCATATTTATCTCAATATTAATATTTGCATTTAGGGTTCATATGCAGTCATATTTTGTTTTTTTTACCCTTTTGTTATTTTACGTAAATTTTCAATATTAGGTCACATTATGCATGTATTTTTTATGCTTTGGAATATTGTATATATTTTTTATTCCAATTTTGCATAATTTTGTTTGCTGTCGATTAAATACGATTTTCCCACATATCTTGTTATTAATTTCATGCTTTTTATAGGTAATGGTATCTTTCTTATAAAATATACTTGTAAATTGGGAGAGTAAGCAATATACAAGGATAACAAGAAAGCTTTGAAGCACAGTTGCAAAGAAGTGTTAGTTTTAATTTGTCATTTTTTTTTTTGCCAAGATTCCGTCTATACAAAACAACCGTTTACCAATGGCAGGTAGAAATATTGTTAACGGGCGCCAAAGGAGAAGGAAGTGAATTGTGAATTGTGCTAGATTTAAAAAGATATTTTTCAATGTAAGGTTTCTTAAACATGGGAAAGAGTTTTGAAGATGTTTCGAAATTCCAACAAATTTTTTTTGTCATTATGGTAATATTTTCATTATTTTTAGGTGTATAATGCGTGCATATTTCAAACTTTTAGTTATATACATCCGGACTCTATATATAACACACAGTGCTACATAAGGTAAATGTAAATGTACTGAACACAGCAAGATTAATAGCCTTAAATCTACTCAGAAAGTCTTAATGTACACTTTGAGCGGTTAGTTGCATGTTGTTGATTCTGTGGTCCAGCCGAAGGGGGAGGGCGGGCCGTAGTGTTAATAAAAGATAAGACCATGTTGGCGGATGGCGTGGGCCGGCGGGAGGGGCCGATCGTGCCATGAGCAAGCCGGCCGGCGTGTGCGCATTCAGCTTTACAAGGCCCGCAATCGACTTCTCGGAGATTAAAATACCCTTCTCCCGCGCCTCTCGCCCCTCCCATGTCGACTGCCCCTCCCCAATTTGGAGTTGCTTAGAAGCTCGAGCTCTTCCTTCAACGGTGACGCCATCACCTCTTCCCCTCTGAGCTGTAAAAAATACTCTGAAGATGATAAGAATCCATCTTAAATAGTAGTATTTGCTATTATTATTATTATTATTATTATTATTATTATTATTATTATTATTATTTATTGATGATATGTATGTAAATAAGAAAATACATACTCAAATAGTATCATGTATAGAAAATTAAGAACTTCTTATTTAAATTTCAATCTCACTTGCTAACATATTTACATTTTAATAAAGTTTATTAATATTTTCAGTACTACTTTGTAGAGTGTTCAGCCTTTCGTCATTGTAAGCAGGCGCGAATCCACGTGGAGGAAAATGAGGGGAATTTCCCCTCCCAAAGTTTTCTGAAGCTATTAATTTTAACTTGTCACGAAACTTTCAAGCACAAATACTTTCATATAAACATTAAAACGAATAAAATTGTATCGCAATATGAGCTGAGTTTAGTTTGTCTCATTCTACATAAACTGTAATATGACACATTAGATCAAAACACTTGGAATAAAAAAATTCCCCCTCCCCCAAAATTCGTCTCTGGATCCGCCTCAGTTATAAGTGACAATGCAATCGGTGCTTATGCACAGTTCTACAAATCAGAAAACGTCTCTTCTGTGGATTAAATTGTTTTCAAAATTGCTCACGCAATTTTCCGTAATCGTCGCCCGTGATTGCTTTTACCTAATAAAATGAAGGAATGAATAAAATGAATTTCTAATGGACGCAGAAATTGAAACAAAACTATCCAGCCTTGGACCGCGTGAGTCGCTATGGTTTGGGGTTATATTCCCCGAAACTCGGAAAAGAAATAAGGTCCCGTCTGCCACACCTTTCAAAGGTTCTGAGGGTTTTCACTTAAGTCATCGAAGAATAGTGCAGGGTCTGAGTGACTAATAACTGAAGAATAGTGCAGTGTGAATGAACGGTTGTGTATTTAATATAAATAAAATATTAATGTTGTTAATTAAAAAGTATAAATAAAATTAACCCAAAAGCATTACCAAAACAGTATAACATTACATGGGATTATGATTGTTTTTAAAATTCAATTTGGATACGCTAAAGAGCAACTACTCGTATTTTATTTTTTCAATTAGATTAAGTAAAATGGCGAAGTTATTTATTAAGAAAAGCCCACCCCTCTAGCTCCTTAATCCACATGGCTGTAGTAGCTCGATGTTGTACACCAAACTATAAAATAAAGTTCTCCCTCACCAGAGGAACTGTGTTGGGAAACAGAAAAGGGGGTATCCAAAACCAATGGAACAGTTCTGTGTTAATGGGAAAATGCAAATATTTTATTGTTAGTCCACCTATTCTCATAATGAGCATGCTGACTAAATTCTCATAATCTGTGCATCATTGCGGACGACACATCTGCCGTCATGCAATAGCAAGGCTTAAGGAGCAAGCTTAAGGAAGAATCCGCGCGTCATTAAATATTTGTTACTCACGTGTTGTGTTATGGAACAGCAATTAGTTTTATAACCTTGGTCTGTGCAGAACTGTTTGTACTGTACACTACTATATGTACGTAATATACTACAAAAATGTAGTATTCGTTAAAACTCTTTTTGTTAAACATTTAACGTATTGAGTGTTCTACAACTAGAAGAGTGTTTTATTTGTTGTTCTTGAGGCGAGTGCGTGCTATTTTTTGGAAAAAAAATTTATGTGGTTATGCATTCCATATAAAACAATCATGGAACATCAATATAAATACTAATGAGAATAACAGCTTTGAACGTCGTTTAAAGACAAAGTTCCCCGATTACTGACTTACTGTAAATGTTTATGGGAATTCATTGGTTTCAGAGATACAATAAAATTAAATGGTATAAAATGAAATATTATTTTTAATGTAATCGATTATTTGCATGCATTACCATCAATAAACAAAATCCATATTCCCAATCAATATTTAATTTCTTCTTCTTCGGTGGTTTGTTAAAGTACTATCTGAACTACGTCTATTTCTTGTCTCCTCTTTTCAGGACTTCTCGAACGTTATTAATAGCATTTTCATTGGAGAGACGCCCAAGACTATTAACCAGAATCTGGTTTGTCTGTCATTCCAATAAAGATATTATGATTTCCACCCACTTCTTCAGAAGAAAATGGATCGTATATGTCGTCTTTGATCATCATTCGTCTTGGTCTTTTTGAGAAGAAAACGCATTATCCATAGCTTGGCCTATTATTGTGTTTGTTCGAAGGTGTTCGTTGACTCTTCAACTACACATTGCTAGATTAACGAATATAAAAAACGTTCACATATGGGTTCATTGTCTTTAGTTGTTTGCATGTGGTTGTCCGCCAGCCAGTCTTGCACAGTAGTATCTTTCCTTAACAGGTTTCATGAACAATTAGTATTCAGAGCCTGGGAGAGGGCATGATTTTTTTTCATATATATACACGTTAGCAATAAAAAAGACAATGTACTATAAATTAAAGTGAGTTCGTGCCTTATTATAATTTAATTAATAATGTATTAAATTAGTGCTTATATTGTTTGTGAAGTTGTATAAATTAACGGGAAAAATCTATCAATTTCGAAGAATCACAAACACGGTTATAACGAAAAATTACTTGATTTTCTAGTATTTGTTTCATTTTTTAGGTAGAGCATAAGCTTAGTGTAATCTTTATTTGTTAATTATTTTTCTACATACACCAATGAATTTCACTGTATTTCTGTTTATAACTATTATTGTGAACAGCTTCTAACTTAGCCACTGTCTTCATCAGGTTTTCGCCCGTTTCCCTTATCATTGGTGAAAATACTGTGATAACCCTTTGCCAACTAATCAACATTTAAGTGTAGCGTATATCCCTCTTAAATGACTAATATTGAGAAGTTCTGTTTTTTATGTAAATAAATGCAAACAATTGATGATCCGTTATGAAAACAATATTTTTTTGTAAAATATGTGATATTCTCGATTTTCTTACACATTCAATCATCTGGAAGAACTTTATTCCGAATTTTGAGTGTTACTAAATGAACTTGTAGCTACTGACAGATGAATGAGGTACAATTTCATTTCGTCTGTTCATAGTTATCGTGGCAGTTAGTGGAAGAGCTTGCATGCTCCGATCGCCTCTGCCGCTTCCACAGTCTGATGCTCGACGTCCTGTTAACGTGTAACTTAGTGAGCCCAAATCTTTTGATTCTCTTTTTCTCGTTTCCAAACATATTGATATATGTGTTATTTTGTACTATATGTACTATAATGATTATTAAGGACCCAAGAGATATCAACCAAAAGTTTTTATATTACATTTAATAGTATAAATAATCCAATCATGTTTTGAAATGTTATCCCGAGATCATCAGTAGCTCTTCAGAGAGGAAATTTATAGAGTCAAATTTAATTAACATATATAATGAAACTCACTTAGTAAGTATACAAATAGAAATGGATGAAATAAAAAAAATCAACAATGCAAAATCTGTATAAATGGGATACGTACCCAAGTATTATGAATAAAATACGAAGAAACTACAATAATTTGACGCCGCCTTGTGTACTACTGTGCAGTACTATGACTGACTGAATTGGGGAAGTTAAGGGGGAAATAGAAATGTGGAGAAGCTAGTCATTGAAGAGTTTTAATATGGGGCTGCATTTAACTTCAGCTTGTTCATTGATACCTATTAAATACTGGTTTTTGAATAATTTTAAAATTTCCAAATTGTTTAAAATATTCATTTCACGAGTATTAGCTTTTTTACTAAATGGAAAATTTTGAAATTGGTATTAGAGTCGAAAGGTTAATTTTGTTGAATTGGGTCGTTAGCAAATGATATGTCTAATTACACTGGCCAACACTGAAAATCTTTCCGGCTTCAAAATAGCCATTCTGATTCATTGGAGGATGGAAAAAATAAAATTATATTTAAAACTTACAATTATCTGTTATTAGGTACTGTCCATGTAAGTTATGAGGAATGTTTACGAAATTTAACACCTCAGTGCTCAACACAGCAGAGCCCCAGCATTGATGGGATATGGGTAATTTGTATTCCTCTGTTTAACTTTAGTGCTGCAAGGCGCGTGCAGAAAAAAGAGGCGGATTGTAGTATACCACAACCTCTTTCAACCATTCGGCAACATGGAGACGTTCTGCCTGTACCCCTTCCTCTGGAAAAGTACACTTGACAGTCAGATGTAGCCGAAGGCTGTGGAAGGGAGAAATCAGCTCATTCTTCACCTCACAAGATAGACTTTATTTCTTACACTCTCACCTGAACTCTTCCCCAGACAACTGCGGTGCTGTGATGAACTTGCAGAGTAATTACATCAGGACATTTCGCAAATGAAATGAAGATGGAAGAGGAAATGGAACACCGCTGTGCTTGCGGACTACTGTTGGACAGTGACAAGAGAAAACACAGAAACGTAGTACAGGCAACAAGGAAAGAGAACATGTTCGCGAATAAGTCCTTTTATTTACGGATAATCAAGCTATAAAACAAGAGTTAGAAGCAATAAACAAATATCTAATGTTTCATTTATTACTCGCGACCCAAATTTAGGGGATTTTGGCTATTTTCAGAAAATAAAGAATACTCCCTTCGACGTAGACAGTCAAGATGATTTGCGCGACCCCGTCCGCGGAAGCCTACGACTTCACAAAGAATTGTCATCTCCGTTTTTCTCGACCACAAATTAGGGTCGTTTCGCTGTTTTAAAAAAGGAAAGATTCCAAAGTCAATTTTTGTTGAAAAGTGTTATAGGCTCCAGAATTTCAGATGTTCATTAATTCTACAAGAAACTTTCCAGACATGTTTGATACACTTTCACGGAATTGCAATTATTAATTTTTAATACATAAATACTACTTCTATCCAGTAAGGAAATTGGGGATTTAATGACGAAAAGAAGTGTTTGGAGGGTATTAGGAGTTTTGTTTGCTACATTCATATTGTGTTTACTGAACTCTTCTTATCATTTTAGATATAAGAAATACTTTTACGGCAGAAGATTAATTGAGGATTACCTCGTTATCTCCACTACTATCACAGAATTTATACATCAATGTAGTAGGTAATATTATTGCAGCAATCTCAAGACATTAAAAAGCAGAAAGATTTTAATAAAATGAAAGATCATAAATACGAGTAATATTCATTAAAAAAATTATATTTATTTTGAGAGGTACACACGATCAAACTTGATATTTTATTAAAAAAGCAAATAAATGAAGTTGAGCTTAACGAAATCGAATACATTATTGATGAAGTATTGTGTTTATTACAACCTTCCTCAGAAACTTTTTGCAAAAGGGACCTCTGGTCGTAGTTGATTGTTTGATGGTGATTTAAATAAGCAAGACAAAAACTCACGATCGAGCGGTTCTCCAGACGAGAGCAGGACGTACGTCAGTCATCACACTTTCGCCTTACCACGGAAATTAGTAATCGTCCTGTGGATGTCGTCATAATTTCCTCCGTGTTTTGATTTCCTACTTGCCTTGTCTCCCGCCTTTTCTCCTTGGTCCGTCCACGGGTCCAAGACATCCCTTTCTCTCTAATCAATTCTCGAGTTTCGCCATCCCCCGACTTTTTTCATCGGGATATTCTAGTCTGGAGCAGTGTTGCAGGATCCCTGGGAAAATCCGCCACCTAATGACAATAATTAGCCTGATTTCGACAAATGGCGAAGCAGAGAAAAAAGCAGGCTCTGGCACTGTGACTGGTAATTTCAAAATAGCTGCACGTTCATAGGTGTTTAAAAGTAAAAATCCTTGTGCATAAAACCTACCTGGCACAAGTCATGAATATTTAGAAAATAGTACAATTTTAAAATAAGTTGGTACGATTACATGCCTGTTTAATTATGAAAAAATAAAGAGGGCTCTGACATCTCATAATATTTACTTGTACTAATCGCCTCCCTCGAAACTGCACATTTGCAAGATGTTCAAAACTTAAATTCTGGTGCCTGGGACATAATATTTCAGACGCTATCAATGTTTGCACAATTATTAGAAAAAGCTGGGTACTAGAGATAATTTAAGCAAAAAAAGCATCGCTTTGCCCAAAATTCAATCACAACACGACCATTGGGCGGAGCCCCGCAAATTGCATTTTCCGCCCCACACGTCGACGCTTTTTTTCTGACCAATGAGCGGAATTCCGCCCAATGTGGCGTCCCTGATCTGGAGGCGGCGGACCCGGCTTCTCGGGGCGGATCGGCTCGGTGGCCTTGTGACAAACTCGGAATACAGCGAGGGTAAATGTTTCTCGGGTTAAAATACGAAGAATTCGTGAGGCGACAAAGTAAAAGTAATGCGCTCTTCTGGATCATAATAAACAGTACTAGTACTATGCTAGTTCATATATTATATATGATTAAAAAATTAGATTATGGTATGACCAATCTGATGAATGAAGTCATAATAATTTATGTTGGAAAGGCAAACACGGGATTTCTCCATTGTAGGTGCCTTGGCACTCTTGCGCGCGCGCGCTCACATACATACACATACACATACACATACACATATACATACACATACACATACACATACACATACACATACACATACACATACACATACACATACACACATACACATACACATAAACAGGAGTCTTAGCCGCCTCCCCCCTCCAAGTGCGTTTTAGAAGCTGAAAAACACATTTTTGAGAGTACTCTGAGAATATTCTGTTCCTTTCCGGGCGTCCACAAAATTATATAAGGCAATGAACTTAACGTATAATTCATAGAATAGAAATAGACACACACTTAAAATGTTTACGAAAACAATTTTTGCGTTGATAGCCAAAGCAAATAAAAGTGTTTACCCGGAAGTACCCGGAAGAAATAGAACTGTAGATACTAACGAGGAAGCCAGGGCAGAGAGGAAGGAAGAGAACGTTTTTCCCGCAACGTCACAATTGAAACCGAAGCTTATCACTTCGTTGTTATCGTTCGTCATCGTCACACAAGTTGTCAAGTTATGTCTTCACTAAATTGTTTTCACACTCCCAAAATTATATACGTAAGGTTCAATACTTTTTCTTATTGTTTACCCTGAAGAACAGATAATCCCTCCCATGACAATTGTTTCACAAGTCGAATTCAAAATGCATAATAAATCATAAGTACGTGAAAATGGGAACTATGTGATGAACCCGGACATCACGGATCAGAGCCGTATAATTTAGCCACCAAAAGCACCGTGAAATTCATTGAAGGATTTATTTTCGGATCGTTTCTTTTTGTCGTGCTAGAAAATTTAATGTTTTGTTTAACCCTTCCGAAGAAACGGGCTCTCCCGGGTGAGAGCCGGGTATTCCAATCGGGCGCGCGAGGCGTGGGAAAAATATTATAATGAGAACACACCTTTAACCGTCTAAAAACGTTCTGATTCAATATTCCAATGAAGACACCAGTCCATGTAATCACTCATGTAAATAAGAAACACTTGATGTTTTTGACGCATTCTTTTTACTATCTGACATTGGAGATAAATATATATTTGTATCCAAAAATGGATCAGGATGGTTATTACTCAAAATTACTCGTTTTAAGCTGTACCATCACGCAAAGTTTTAAGAATTTCTTGTTCTTGACGTATTTTCAGATTTATTCTCAAGATTCCAAAATTCTGAAAGACAGTCTCTAAAAACATTCTGAATGAAGTCAAAATGGACTTCAAACAGTACACATGTTTACTTTCCCGTATTCATACGACACGTATATAAGGAAAGTTATGTAATACTGCGAAAAATCGATTTAGAGATTTCAATGGAAACACACGTTTTAAAGACCCCTAAACAACACATAGAATTTTTTCCAACTTGAAGAAACCCCTGTCCATCTAGCTCGAGTCAAAGTTTTGATATTTTGTAAAACATTCTTTAAAATTTGCGGGTACTTTATATGAAACCTGGGCATTTTCAAAATTTTCTCAAAAAACTGATCCAAATTGTTTCTTTAAATTTCTTGTAAGAATAGAGTAAAATACACTTATAAACGTGGCGCAGGTCCGGTTTTCAGGATTAACTCCAAATTTTCGAACATTTTAGAATTTCAAATTTTTTTGGGCGTCTTCCTACAACTGCAAAATTGAAGATAGAGATTTTCCTTTAAATAAAATTTGTTTTCCATAGTGAATTCTTTCATTAAGAACCTGAACATTTTTTGAAAATTTTGGTAGTTTTCGAGGAATATTGCGTTGAATATTGTTTTTTTAATAAAATTACAAAAACATGAATTTCTCATAAATGGCTTCAAATATTTTCTTTAAAATTTTGTTAGAGATTGTGCTAAATACACTCCATCAAATGGCATAAACGCCGTATTGCTCTATTCTTTTGTTTTTTCGCAAATTACAGAAGTTTATTTTTTGCCTTGTTTCTCATGTCGTTAGTTTTTACATTAGCGACAATTTCTTTACATTAGTGTATTTACGAGTACATGTTCTTTAAATGGCAGATATAGTTTCCCGAAAACTCATCTGTTTTCTATGAAAATGAGCTCAAAATTCCGCCACTTCAGAAACGCTCAATCGCCATTTTCTCAAAAACAGTACGATTGATAACCATTACTTAAAACTCTAGAAGGAAAAGATACAAGAAGAATAGAGGTTTTAAAAAAACGAGGTTTTAAGAAAAGAGGTTTCAAAAGTACATGTATGGTACACAATATGTGCATGTATGGCTCCCTGAGTAAGGTAATAATTTTAATTATTTTTGGCGCAGCACCAATATGAGTTACAACGGAGATACCGAAACAAAATTTCAGAAATTTTAGCAAAGACTCTAATGGCAGTGTAAAAGATGATGAAAGTGACTGTTCTGCGACAAGGAAGTGAGTCTTATAAAGAAGAACACTGATAAAGAAACAAGGTAGCCACACACAAGCTGTGAAATCAAAAGTGTAAGAGCCATAAAACCCTTTTAAAAGTAGATTTCCCTTCTATACCTTCCTTACAAAGCAATGTAACTTGTAGCAATGTAACTTGTACAAAGCAATGTAACAAAGCAAGGTCTCCATATGAAAGATTCCTAATTATAAAATGTAATTTTTATAATTAAGTTATTAGCATTACGTTTGCATTAAGCCAACAATGCAAATGTAGTGTGTACACTGAACTTTGTAAAACCTGAAAATGTTTATAATTATAAACAAGAGCCATGAAAGGTAGTAATCTTCGAAGAAAACGTAACATTTCAGTTTTAGAATGATGAAAGAAAGGGTTCTATGTGTTCCCTTCCTTATGATAAGAGTTGTAAAAGTGGCATTTTATTTTGCGAGTAGAAAATGGTGCGATACGAGTCCGATAGGCTGAGTGGCGTAGTCCTTCGAGCAAAATCAAATCACTTTTACATGTGTCATACACTATTTTATTATACAGCCTTACTGAATTTCATCTTATTGTAATTCAAACATCCAAATCACTATGTTGCATTAAAGGCAGTGGTAGCACATGCAATCACTCGAAAGTATTTTTTCTTTGTTGTAATCATAGTTTTATCTGAACATTTGAGCATCGCATAACTTTTAGCACTAGTGATAAAAAAATGTACTTTTAGCACGATTTGCATGCCCTAAAAGAAGCCGCATTTTCTAGGGGTTGTCCAAAAAAGGAATAAAGATAGTTGTCTTGCCAAAGCAATTACAAGAGGCCTATACCAAGGCAGCAAGGAAAGAGCTATCGAACTGTTGGTCTCACGACAGGTTTTTGGTGTCTTGAGAAAACTAGTGTGGATGTACGGCGTATGGAAACCTTTCCTTCTGTTAGTGTAATGAAATGCAAATCTTGGATGTAGTATTGAATACTAAACTTGTTGACGGTGAAAACTCTTCACACTACAAGGAAGTAAAATGAATATATAGCCTTCCTGCGTTCTTCCTTCTGAACAAATATAGTATTTAGTTTCCAACACATTAAAATGATAGTTAAAATACTACGAAAAATAGCTTCCACGAACCGCAGTGTGCCTTAAATAGTACTGTGTGTATTGTGTACTATTGTACACGGTATATTTAACGATCTAAAAACTGAGTAGTAAATTGCATGGAAAAAGAAATATCGGGTTTTAATTCTGGAGATTAAGGGCAGGTTCGAAAAATATTTGAAGTTTTTGAAATTGAAAATTTTCAATATTTTGTAGGTTTTAATGAAAGTCGGAACTACATCATTTTTATAAACGCACGTTACTCTTTTTGAGCCAAAAATTTTGAAAATTTTCATCATTTTCCCTTCCTTCTTCTTGCCCTGTATTCTCCCCCTAACACATAATTACCCTTTCATGCACCTCACATATCGGGAGACCAGACACGAGTTAGAACTTGGAAGGAGCGTGGAGTTTCGCTGTGGGGGATACCTTCTACCTGAAGGAGGGAAACCCGCAAGCCGCTTTTAAGTCGGCGACGGATTTCGCGTTCCACCGTCACCTTCTGGCTAAAATTAGTACTTCATTCCCGGTTGTAATGACCAAAGTACTCGATGCGCCCAAATCACGAAATACTCTCTCACTAAATGCCTTGTCCCAATCTCATATCTAATTCGTTCAACCAGGGAACGACGAAAACGCTATCTGCGTTCCTTTAGATTATTTGTGGAATATCACTTTTGGGGATAAATCCTGTCTTGGTTATAGCCTCTATCTTTGATCAGAGACGGAAGAAGAGAGAAGCAATTGTTGTTATGGTCCATGGCGAATATAGAACTTAAACTAGTGATGCAACAACAGTACGTACGCGTTATTTCTTACATTTCGATTTTTTTAAATTCAGAGAGTTTAACAAACAAAACAAAAATAAGACCTGCCCCATTTTTAAACGCCCATTCTTCTATCCGTTGGAGAAAAAAAATGGAGCAGATTTTTAGAAAAAAATATTATTTACATTAACTTTTTGTAGAAAGTACGCCAAAACGACTCGTGTTTTTTAAAAACATTGTACATGAGCTTAATTAAAGATCGACTTTTCCTAATACATTTTACTTGAGAAAATATCTCTATTATCAATATATTACTTTCTGCAACGTGAAGTTTTTGCAAAAGCGTAGAAGATCGATAGTGCTGTCGTTTGCTGTAACGCTTCGCCCCATAGTGGAAATATATGCGTGTGGTATAAACAAATTCCATCAGTCATGCTTCCACCATTTTTCGCCGTGCAAAACCATGGAGGAAAAAGATGGATGAGCTATTGCGTGTTGCGACTTCAGGCAATGAGTTTAGGCAACAGTTTGCGTCATAATATTACCAGGATTTTTAAATGCGGTCAGATACCAAAACTATCACATTTTTACACGTCATCAAAACATATTTACATTACCCATTTTAAAAAATATTGCATCTTTTATTTCAATTACACCTGCGTTTTTTTTTGTTGGACATTGTTGAAAATTGTCACTTTACGCCTCTTTCAAAATGTTTCTCAACACAATTCGCACACCATGAAACATGGTGGCCAGCATCTGCTCTGGCTTTTCAAACGAAACGTGTTATGGCCGACTGCTCCGAACGGAAGTTTTCCGTGGTTTCTCCGATCAACACCAGCCGAATGCCGTTACAGTACTTTAACAATGGGCCACGAACTGCGCGCAATATTTCATCCCCCTTCCTTCTCATATTCTTACCCCTTACTTACACACACATTACACTTACATGTACTATACTACGTCATGCCGGGAGACCAGTCGCAAGCTTACATCGTCTCCCGGATGGGGATGGTGCCCCGCTAATGGGAGATACCTGGTTGGAGAAAACATCCGGAACCTCAGATTATAATTTCACAATTTTGTTATTAACATGAATGGCCTAGGACATTTTTTCCAAGTTCTACACGATGGTAACGTGTATTGCGGATTCCATCCGATCCTTTTGTGTTCTCCACAACAAAGGTACATTTTTCAACTTAAATATATTTGATACCCTTTTAGGAATAATTCCCTACCCATAATAATAATAATAATAATAATAGTAATGATAATGATAATAATAATAGTAATGATAATGATAATGATAGTAATAATGATATAATAACAATGAAAAACAATCAGGATATTTTGAACGATTGTAACAAAACTAAAGTAGTGTAGAATATCGTAAAAAATACGACCACATCATCTTGGTCCTTAGACCGGAATGTTGTTTTAAAGGACAATAAAAGAGAAGCAAGTAATCCGAAGAAGGTGGCAAATCACATCAACCATCACTTTTCCAGAATTGCGGCTGAACACTTCAAGGGGCTAAACCCACAGAATTCAACCTCCAAAAAGTTTGGACAGGATGTTTATTTCCGAAACTTCTTCTAACTAAATCTTACTTCTAACAAAATAGTCTCAAAAAAATAAATATTCATCTGGTTTAGATGAATTTGCGGATTGGTTATTGAAAACATGTGTACATGCCTTTATACACTCGTTAACTCACATTTTAAATGCTTCTTTATGCACAGGTATTTTCAAAACAGCAAAAATTAAGCCACTTTTTTAAAAAGGCAATAATTCAAAATTACCGACCAATTTATCTTTTGTCAGTTTTCTCAAAAATATTAGAGGCTTTTCTAAACGCGAATGGAAACTTTTCTCTGGAAAAACGAAGCGTTTTCAGACTTACAACACGGTTTTAGAAAATCAAAATCTACGAAAACTGCCATTTTTTTTCTTTTCTTAAAAACGTTGCTTCATCAATAGACCAAAATGAAGCACCCAATGGAATATTTTTAGTTATTTCGAAAGCTTTTTACGTTATTGACCATAAAATATTGCTATCAAAATTACTTTCTTATGGAATTCGTGGTATCGCCCTAGATTGGATAACCTCTTAAGCATCGATCTCAAAGAGTAGAAATACCGTACTGGCACGAATGGGCATTATTTACTTATCTTTCCGATCCTTACCAATTGCGCGTGCGCAGAAGACCGAGATTGCTGTCGCATGGTAAACGCTGTCGTGCAAAATATCTCTATTCCTGACTGTGACTCATCGTCTGACGCACGCATTAAGCACGTGACTTTCAAATTTGGCTTGCGATCTTATTAATGACACTGCAACCAAGTGTTAGTTTAACCAATCTTTTTACTCCATGCAATAAATGAAACAATTAATAATTGGGACGAACGAACAGTCAAAACAAAAGAAGAAGCAGCATTTGTAATAGTAATTTACGACACCAGGATGGGAAATGTTACATTACGAGAGTAATGTTTCCACCTGAGGGATTGTTTAGATCATCGGCTGGAATTTCAAAACGAGTAATGTAACATGACACGTTTTATATCATACTAAGTTCCATTTTGGGTATTCTGGAAAAAGGAACAGGATTTCATTAGCGGTGCCGCGGTATTTTTAGGGAGAATATAGAAAGCTCTGATTTAATCAAGGAGGAATAGCCTTGGATATCATTGATTAGTTCAAAACAATATTGAAGCAATTCATTAATTGAGCTTCCGAGGAGGCCTTGACGGGTAGACAAACCCCCTACAAATGTCTCCGTCTAATTATTAATATTTAAAATAATTGTAGCTGTTATCTGTCCTCAAGAAAGTAATAATATTTGCCTTATTTTTATATAAAATGTTTCTGTATCTTACTATACGTACATTTTATTTCAATATTCACTTAATGTAAGCATGGCTTGAATTGTCTACCAGAAGATCTTTGAAAGTGCACCACACGATTGGATTTTCAACACTCTGGAGATCTATCGAATTTTTCCCAGACTTTTTGAGTCTTGCAAGGATAGTACGAAGTAGAGTACCAGATTACTAATACTCAGAGGAAAGAAAGTAGTAGAAACGAGAAGTATTCTCATTAATGGGGGAAATTTCCACAGAGATTCGCTAACCTCTCTGCTGTTTTTGCATTAGTTTGGTCTCACTATGTAGACAGTTGTCGCGCGTTTACTTTGGTTGCAGAATACATGGTGATGATACATAAGAATCACATTTGTGGATGGCTAATCTTGAAGTGTTTATTAAGAATGAAGCGATCCTCTCCCAAATACGTCCATGATTTTAGAGATGACATTTGCATGAAGTTTGGTCTTGAAAAGTTTGCAAAATTAAAATTTAGAGAGGCAAAATGACGTCAGAGAACATTGAAGTTGATATGCACATTGTGCTTCAAGATCTTGAGTCAGGTAAAACTTTCGTGTCTGGGCAATAGGGAATCTGAGAACCTCTCGAACAGCACAATGAAAGAGAGAAGTCGCAGTGAATATTGTAGAAGAGTGATACTTGGCCTGCAGTTCACTCTGAACTCCAGGAACTAGATATCTGCAATTGATAGTTTGACAGTGAATGCAGAAGAAAACAGTTTCGGACTGGTGAATTGGAGTTAGCAAGAAATTCGAATCATGGATCGAAACACTGCATACAATGCATCATATCGTCCACCTTCGAGCGGATGTACATATACTTTATGTGTCATGTAAGGAAAGTGAAAGAGGCCTCAGACAAATTGAAGTCTCCTGGAACATTGCAAAGTCGGGGTGGGAAAGTATGTTGTCAGCCATCAAGATGACCCAGCATTTTAAAAATGTTACCGAGAAATTTCACAAAATTGTGAAAAAGTCAAAAAAGTAATTACTCGATAATTAATTCAGACTGCACGGGTCACCGCCACCTCCATAGGGAAAAAACCTGCGTTACACTTACGTGACTAATGACCCCGGAAACACGAATCAATCAAACACCTTGCAAGTGACCTAAGCGGGTACTCGAGACAGTGTCCGGGCCTCTTCCTTTTACTTTAATTCAAATAATCATTATCTTTTCAATTACCAGGTGTCGAATCAACCCGTCCCCTCATCTGCTGTTGGCAGGCAGTTGGATCAGGCAGACTTTAGATCCATCTGCGTTTTTCTGTTCATGTTTGAAGTTACTGCCATAATACTCCTTAGGAATTTCCCGGCTGCGCTACCCGGCTAAGGATATGAGTATCTGAAGTCGTAGGCTTCCGCGGCCAGAGTCATGTGCGTGATCTGGGCTGTCCGGGTGACGCCGCGTCGAAGGCTGTGTTGCCGTCGTTTCGACCATCTGGGCTGGTATGCGGCATACCAGACCTGAGGAAGACCACGACAGGATGATCGAAACGTCGGCAACACAACCTTCGACGCGGCGTCACCCGGGCAGCCCAGATCACGGATATGAGTATCTCCACGTGTAAACGCAAGTGCCAGGGCCTCCGAGATACGCCGCAGCCAGTAACGCCGTAACAGCGAACCTGGGAACGCCACGCGGAGAGAATTGCGGTTAATAACGCCACGAGCGCACTGAATGGCTATTGTCTTTCATGTCATCTGATATCTATGTTATATAGCAGTCACAGTTGTCCTCAAGGGTATCGATAGATGCACAGCGAGGAAGTGAGGGGGCATTGCCACCCCACAGAACTGCACTGCATAATCAGAGCCGGTTTAATGCCTTAGGTGCCGTAAACTTAACAGTGTGTAAATCATTAAAAACTGTTAAAATATTAAATATACGAGTATGTACTTAAAATTAATATAAATTATAACATTTTCAATTTATAAGTGTCCTGCCGCTCCTCCCGCTCCTGCGCGAAGTGTCCTGCCGCTCCTCTCGCTCCTGCGCGAATTGTCCTGTCGCTCCTCCCGCTCCCGCACTAAGTGTCCTGTCGCTCCTGTGCCAAGTGTCGTGCTCTCGCGAGGCCGTCGCTCTTCCCGCGCCAGAGTCCCCGTTAGCTCTCCGCGCCGCAGTGCGCCTTCCGGCATTCCGGATTCCGTTTGGCACGCACGCCCGCGCTCAGCGCGCGGTTCATTTGTCGACGACGGGGCTGAAGGGTGTGCAGACACTCCACCCCACCTGCGTTAAGGCTCATTTACAATACAAACATGAACATAATCATGGCGTTTACATAAAAGTTGGCACTGCGTCCACTAGCGGACTCATTCTCAATGCGTTCGCATCAGCATATCACGTAAGAATGAACTTAAAAACTTGCAAGCTTCAAGCTTCCGTACTTATGCTTAAGTAAGACATAAGAAATAACCAATCACAGAACGGGAACTCAAAATCGAGAATCGAAATTTGGCGAAGTCGACTAACTAACGTCATATGGACTATGAGCACAGTCGAAACCGTGATATCGATTCTCACATCCAACCAATTGTGAACCAGAATGTTTCACGGCCAATAGAATCTCTTAATTAGATCTACTCTACATCAGTCGTAAAGGACCAGTAAACATTTTAATATTACTAAATGTTTATTAACTAACAAAATGGCTGAAACCCGTGTAATTAAATCGCACGGAATATCAAGAAGTGAATTTAATTTTATATATGTTTCCTGTTCCTGTCGGCTCTTGCAAATGAATTGGCGAAATGTGGGGGAAGATGGGCCGGCTAGAAGAACTTAATCCTCCAAAAAGGTATAGAAGAGTCACAAAAACCAGGTTTTAAAGACGCATCGTTTCTAAGTTAGGTATGAGGTTAAATTTTTCGTTTTAATGTAATGCGTGCGGCATTAAATTGAACAGAGTTGAAGAAAAGTAAATGAAAATATACATTCAATACCCTTCTTACAAACTGCCTTCAACGCGGAATGCCATGAATCTGGAGATACGTTGTTTCCACTTTCATTCGTGGACATTCGAACCTTCACGACAAAACATTTGCCCTTCTGCAGCGGGTTGTGTAGAGTAGGGATGCGACCTCGATGTCGATGTTTTCGAAACATCGATGTTAACAACATCGGTGTATTAACAGCGAGATTTTGAGAACGATATTTTTTTCTTTTCCGATGAGTTGTTTCTGAATGATAAATTACCATGATCACAATACTGTAAAAGTTAAAATTTGAAATAACTCATAGTAACACTGCTATTAGATAAATTTATTATTATTAAAATTCGCTTTGAGCTAATGCTCGGTGGCAAACATGATAACAATTAGAATTAGAATTACTAAACATTATCAACGTTTACAATTGGGTTTACTATTAGAATTAGGGGTCGATATAATAGTTCCAATTTTTTTCTACTAACTCTAAATTCACTTCTAGTTTACATAACACTTCACTACACTACACTGCACTCCCCTTCACTACACTGCACTCCCTTCCCCTCCACTACACTACACTTCACATCACTTCACTGCACCATGACGATAATAATAATGCCATGTGTTGGAACTTCTGTTGCCATGCTATTCATGTGTTGGAACCAATGTATTGCTGATTGCACTACCTACAACGATCAAAGTCTCCTGTCCGAGATGACCTCTATGCCATTGTATTTCCTCTTCATGTTCATTTTGTACATGGCCAACAAGTACGCTGTGGGCATAGGGTCGACATTTTCTCATCATACCCTTATTCGGCGAATTGAAAAACACGAGCACTATCAAATTAAATTTTATTGCACACGAATTAAAGAAAATACTAATTGAGTTGAAAAACATTGATGGTTTTTCGTCGATGTATTTTGAACATCGATGTTTTGTTATCGATGTCGCATCACTACTCGTAGTTTGGAGGCGGAAGTCTGTCGCTGCTGCACACTGGGCAGGCTATAATACCTGCTCCCGTAGTGCCAAATTTGGCCCCTGCCTCTTCAGCATAGCCACCGCTTTGAGGGGATGACAAAAAAACCAATTGTGTGCTTATAAATTATATAAATGTGGCTTATTATAAAAGTGATTACTCTGCCTCAAATAAACATAGAAAATAAAAAGATGTAATTGAAAAACAAATATGTGAATAAAAATGCATAGGATATTCTACAGCGTCTTTATAAAAAACTGTTCAAAATGACAACCACGCCATGGAAAGAAATTTTCACTTTTTCATTAAGAATAATTGCATGCGTTTCAGCACATTTGTTTAAGCGATTTCGATTGCAGTTTCTACTCTCCGTCTCAGTTCAGTGGCATGCAATATCTCTTCGGCAAAAAATATATTTTTAGGTAGAGATTTTATATCCCATATAACTGTGGCGTCATGCAGGGTGCAATAATACACAGACGAGAGTGGGTTTAACTTATTGCTAGTTTATTAATGAATTCACCACCGAAATAAGCCTTATCTACAATAGTTACATAAACAAAATAAATCGATCCCACTACTAGAAGTAATTTTGATTCCGGCTACCATACTCTCTTCTAAATTGTCGAATAGATCCGATCATGTAAAGCACCGCAGAATTCCTACACGACTCGTCATTTCACCCGCCCCCCACCCGGCGCGCTGCCTCCGATCCGCACAGCTCGGCTCCTCGAAGAGAAAAGGGCCCGGTGATGCGTCGCAGCTGCCTAGCTGGGCTGGCTGCGCCCACCACCCCTTCACCGGGTTTTTCGCTACGTCACACCCTGACGCCCCACCCTTCTCTTTGTCCCCTCCACAGTAACCCTGTGGAGAAGTGGAATTTATTTCCTTTAAATTATTAACAATAAGCTGCTGCCTTGCGGCTTAAGCAGCTAGAGGAGGGGCTTTTTCTTACAGGTAAGTCTTACATACTAGTCCTAAAGTTAACTTACTTGCACTTTGGCATAACTAACTTACACTAAGATCGGTTTTGTGAATACTGTAGTTCTACAGAGTTTGTTAATTTATGGTCAAGATATTATTTCTTCTTTTTCACCACATTCACACATCATTCATACTTGTTTCATTATATACATAACCATTCATTCGCACTTCACTGCACTACACTTAATACGCGCTCCACCCAAGCCAAGTGGTCTGCCATGCGACGAGCACGTGGTCACCTGCATATATGTTTGTGCGCGACGCTACATAAGGGCCATGAGTCTAATGACCTAGGATGTCGGGATATTTTTCAATGCTAAAAAGATTCCAATTACCCGAAGAATGACTTGATTCAGGCATGTTATCTTTATCATGCAATTGAACAAAATAGTCAATGTTTTTTTAAGAAATGATTTCTGTCGCTTGCCTGCCGCCCTATTTTCGCTCACTGAGAGCGCACTCACAAATTTTTCGTGCAATTTCCCCATGGGAATATTCCCAGCATCATAATTACCATACAGTCAGAATATTCTGATACTTTACCAATACGCTTTCTTGCAAATACCTCTCGTTTTTGCAAGCATTGAATGTTGTAATAAATACAATCTGTTATTTGCTAGAAGGCCTCTGGTGTGCCGTGATCTCAGAATCGTCCAGTTGCGGATTTACCCTACATTAACCTTTACTTATATCTCCGTCAAACATCGCTTCAAGGAAAACTCGACACTGTTTTGGACGAAACAGAATAAAGCATTACTTATCTATTGGTTTTTCATTTACATGTAGATGGAGGGAATCTAATATGCTGCTGCCTAAAGGGAAGTTACAGTTCTCAATCAGAAAGAACAATAAACATTTGCCCTACACAAACTAGACAGTGACCTAAGTTTCAAACTGGTATTTCAACCCCAGACCCGTCCAAGGAGTGAAATGATGCACAGTGAAGTTACAAGACCACAAACTATTTCATTTTTTCACTACGAAATGGAAAATAATAGATATTATTTATTTTTTATCATTTGTAGCAACATTGTGCTCGTGTTTGTATCACGTCACATCTCCCAGGAGTGTTGTATAATAGATAATATCTTAATATATCGTAGAATAAAGCCATCAGACACAATATTCTCATGGTGTGAACTCGTTCCTTTACCGAGAAGAAAGTTCGTCACGTGGAAAAGTAATCTTGAAGTTTTTAATATAAATGAAAGAAATGAGTGTATGTGGTACTTGAGTATTACATTTTTTGCATTTTTGTCTATTTATTAAAGTCAATGCATGTTTAATGAATGAAAACAGTTAATTGGCTACGACCCTTTAGATCTTTACTCCTGGTTCTCGTTTGAAAGAGCAGATCTGTTTGAGGAACACAACTGAATACTGAAACTTGTTGTTTTTTATTCATCGAGTAAAAGTGTTTTATGTGACTTCGTCAACTATATGCAGACGCAAATTAATATCTCAGGTAAATGGGGTTTTTCTTAAGAGCTGGGATAAATGTTAGTATTCTCTAATCTATTTTCAAATCTTAAAATGGAGCCAAATTTCTCACACCTTCTATCATTCAAATCTTTCTTTTATTCTCTCCTGTTCCTGGCTCGGTACAGGCATTGGCCGAACAGTGGTGACCCGGCCTCTCGGCCTTGGGATAAGTGGTTCGTAGTTAACACGAAGAAATCCCTTCACCGTATATACTGGTCTTCTTAACCTTGGGATGGCATTTCTCATCGTCACACAGCATTACATATTGGTACATTTGTAAGGAAAGCGCACAGTTATAATTTGTTCCCGACCACAGATTTATGGGTGGGGAAGTTATGAGGGTCTATCTTCGAGTAAAGGTGTAAGGCAGGCCGCAGGAAGTCTTATAAACTTGAACTGAAGCATCATAAAGGAGCAAAAGAAGGTAATAAATACTGAACAGGTATAGAAATAGGCTCGAAAAGCCCTAAACAGTTCAAGTTCAGGCCTCTTGTTGTTATTTTAAAACAACTAAAACAGACTTTACTTTTTTTAATGTACTTGAAGATGTCATAGAATAAACAAAAAACAGGAAACTAATAATGAAAACACAGTATAATTTATTTATTTATCTATTTATTTTTTTTAAACCCATCCTCTGGCCTTCAAATATCGTCATGCTAATTAGCAAACCTTGTAACTCCATATTCCCTCCTCTATTTTCTGTTTCCCTCATGATAAAATATAATTATGAAAGAAGAGTAATAAATACAAGTGAATAACAAATTGAGCATCTTAAATAATTGAGTTTCCCAGTATTTATAATTTAACAACAAGAAAGGAAACTAAAATTCTGCTTCCCTGATTTATTTATTCTTTACATTGCGAAACTGTTCAAACTGGAGTTACGAGGCATACTAATTAGTAAGACGTTATGGGACCCCAGATCGCTATCTAGTTTGCCGAAGCAGATGTAGCCTACATTTATTAAGTGGATAAGTAGGTTTGTCGTAGCTTTCTGTTGGAAGTAGTTCTTCTTATTTTCTTTTCAATTGGAGGAACCGAACAATAGAACAATGTAAAACTACTTAATGTTCTCTTACTTTCACTGTAATTAACGAAATGATTACAAATATTTCACTAAACACCACAGCAACTTATTAAATGGTCTCGGGAAATTGTGAGTCTACTTTAAAGTTCAGACGAATTGCTCTATATTTAAAGCGTACATCTGTATATTTAAAACGCTAAAGGTTTTTGTTACAAAGAAATTTCAATTTTATACTCCATCAAATGTGATTTTTTCTTCAAATGAAAACTTTGTATTACTGTTTTGTACAAACACTAAATGTTAATAAAAATCGTAAAATTAATAGAAATAGCTCTTATCTGCCATCATTTGTTCATTCCGTCGTTTGGTTGTGTCTCGACCTTCCTCGAGAAGGTCTTGTTCGATCGCGATCCAGCGTGTGAGTGAGAGGTTGAAGTAAGCGAAGCGAAGATAGCGAGCTTCTAAGTTCTAATATTTTTTTTAATGCAAAGATTGGTTAGTGTAATGGAACGAAATGTTTTGCAATCGCTTTTTATGTCCCTTCCCAAACATTTTAGAAATTATGGTTATACATTCTGATGATGGACAACCTCCTACGAGACAATTGACGATTTTTAATTTTGGTATCAATGATTCAGAATTTATTCTTCTTTAGTTTGATTAGAAAATTACCAAAGAAAACTAAAAAATTGTGATGTTAAAATAGATAATAAAAAACCTCCTATGTGACCTTGCCATTTTATTGATAATAGAATACCTCGTATGTGGAAAGAGACACATGGGAGGTTTTTGTAAGGTGCTTTCAGAAAAATATTACAATAAATAAATATTTAATATTATTATTTAATATTATATGGAAAGTGTGGAATGCCTCAACTTAGTCAACTGCACATTATCAACATCAAAAAGTGGTTTTCCTTTCTTTTGAAAAAAACTTTGTTGTTGTTTTCTTCACGTGGGAGGTTGACTATCATCGACGACGTGATTATAAGTGATGCATTACGTTTTTAAGGTGGATGGCAGGATCCCTGCTCTAGTTCACTACAGCGTGCACATCTAGAGCTTGATAAATATAAGAAATTTTAATTACATTCGCATCAATATTTTTAACTTGCGCTCACAGTGAATAGTAATTGTTGTGTTCCAAATTTTGTAAACATCTCTCATTACATTTTTGTTCGTGAATAAGTACTGAACGACATCAAACAGAATTCTGGTGGGGATTTCCCTTTTCCGATTAGTACATATATTGTACTTTTTAGTTGTACCTTTACAACAGTTCTTCCTTTTGTGCAATGTAATCACACAATTTAGCTAGTTAATATTAATAACAATTAGTCTTCTAGGATGTCTCATGGACAGCGTATTAGCTTCCCGTGATGTGATCCCGGGTTCGGTTCCCAGTCGAGGCAAGAACAGTGCTGCAGCTTTCCTTTAAAATCGCTTCTAGCTGCGTGACGAAACGCTTGGGCAGGCGGAGTTGCCTAGTTACGGTGAAGGGAATACGTCATGTTCGCCACAGGTTTCTCTTACCCTCCAAGAGTGGAAATGAAACTAGGCCCACGCATAGAGGACACTGTTAGCTAGTTGACAAAGTCGGAGAATCGAGACCCAAAATTCCCAGTACATAATGCATATGTGTCAATAACAGTTTGTGCAGAAAACACTGTAAAAGGAGAAGATAAAATTTCACTGCAATGTGTAAAAAATATGATCGAACATAGTTATGTAATGACTTACGCGACAACATATTGTCGTAAAAAGTTTGTGATACAAAGAGAGAATAAAAATACCCATCCTCTCCATCACTTCACGTCAATATGGTCGGATTTGATTGCAGTCAATGAACTATGACTATGACGTAGATAAAAATCGGTTTAGATTTTCTCTGAATGACAAACGGGATAAGATACAAAGGGAATACTTCAAAATGACTTGTATAGATATTTCAAGTTTTATATTGCGTATGTCAATAGATTGACTCAGGAAGAAATGTTAATTGCTGTTAATTAATTTACGAAGTTTTGGGGAAGAAAAATCGCAACATAAATTAGTGTAGTGCAGTAAGCAGGGTATTGGTCTTAAGATGATCTGTGTTCCTGGCAAAAGAAATGAAAGCTTAGGGAAAGCCTAAACGCCTCAGTCAGAACGTGAACTACCAAGAACAAAGAGGAAAAGACAATATGCAAAGAAGAAAACCAATAATATTCTAAGAATAAGAGCTCATTGTCAGTACGAGGAAAGAGAAGAACTCTACAGAAGGAGTATGCGAAAGAAAAGAGACACATAAAGCGAAGAACGAAAGTACGGAGGAAGTTGAAGGAATGGGATAGAAAAAGTTGGGAAGAAAAAGAGTACTACTAATAAACTAAGGAAAAGAACTCACAGATAAAGACGACAACTTTGTGGAAAGGGTACGACGAAGGAGAAAAAGGAAGAACAAAAGGGGAAAAATAAGATTGTCAATAATAGACTTGGAATGAGTGCTCAAAAAGAGAAGGTAAACAACCTTATGAAAGGTGTACGACTAAAAAGAAAAAGAGTAAAAAGAAAAATGAAGGGGAGGAGATAGCAAATAATAGACTAAATAAGAGCTCAGGAAGGGAAAGAAGACAACATGATAAAAAGTGCACGACGAGAAAGAGGAAGAACAAGAGGTGGAGAAGAAAGAGAAGAGTGAGAGAAAGCTCTGTAAGAGAAAGAATACAACAGGGCAACGTATACGTCGTACAATGAAACAGAAAAAGAAGAAACATCTAAGATGAAGAGGAAAAAGTCAAGAAGAGGAAGAGCAAACCGACGAAGGAGAAGATGGAGAAGAAGAAGAAGAAGAAGAAGAAGGAGGAGGAGGAGGAGGAGGAGAAGGAGGAGGAAGAGGAGGATAAGGAGGTGGTTGAGGAGGAGGAGGGGAAGAGAAAATAAGAAAAAGAGGATGAAGAAAAGATGAAAAAGAAGAAGAGAAGGAAGAGAAGGGGAAGAAGAAAAAGAAGAAGAAGAAGAAGAAGAAGAAGAAGAAGAAGAAGAAGAAGAAGAAGAAGAAATCGATTAATAGGCTAAGCTCAAGAACGCAGCAAGGCGGACGACGAGATCTCGGCGAAGACAATCGCGCTGCCGTAAGCCCTCCGAGGGCGACAGCACCTCCTGCTCTGTTCGTCGTTGAAGTCGCCGCGGCGCCGGCTTGGAGTCTCCGCGTCGGCCATCCAAAGTGCGCGCATTCCAGGCAGCCAGCGCCCCGCCGCCCGATCGCCGCGAAGGACGAGACGCGCACAAAAACGCGGGATGTGCTCCTCCCCGCCCGCCGCGCCCCGCCCCGCTCGTCCCCCGCTTCGCCCCGGGTCGAGGGGTGTGGCGGGGCGGTCGGGTCAGACAAAAGCATTGAATTATTTGCCATGGCCAAGTCGGCGCTCAGGGCGCGAATTCATCAGCGGATCCCGAGCGCGGACCTCAGGCCGGCCACCACAGAATGCGCGAACGTACGCACGCGCTCGCGTGCGATAAACGCTCGCACCCCGGCCCGCCCGCCCCGGCGCACGCTTCCTCACATCCCTCGGCGCAAAGAGGCGGCCGCGTTCGCGAGAAGGAAAGCCGATTCGACGTTCGGAGGAAGTAAAGGGTGGCTCCCCGCAGAACTGAAGCGTTGTGAGGAGGGAAAATTTCTGAATTTTATTAGCTTACAGGCAGGAGACAATTAAACGCGGATAATGCAATCTGTGAAATACGCGATACTTAAAATACATTTCGAAAGGAAGAGACCCTATTAGACACCTCACACTTCGTAAGGAATCGGTTGAATTGAGAAAAACAAGTAAAAGTTGCGGAAAGAAACGATGTGATATTTTAGCATGAGAACGAAGGGCAGGTAGATGGACAAAACTTGTTGTTGAATACGCGGACACATCAAGCGAGAGTCTGTGGATTGAAAGGGAGATCTTTACATTTGCGGTGATGTTGATTTCCGCTACTAGATTTTAAGTTTTTTTTTTTCGCGTGGCTCTTTTCGAGCATGAATGTGAGAGGAAATTGATAAGATATCAATATGCTTTTCTACTCAGCGTGAATTTATTAGTATTCTTGTGCCGAAAGCGTGGCAATCAAAAGTTTTGTGCTGACACAGCACAGAAAAAACGGCGACTGTGAGGGAAAAAATTGCTTTCTTCTTCGTGGTAATCGAAAATTTGTTTACTTTTTCTTTTTTTATTGCAAGGACTCGTCTACTATCATTCATCTCGTTGTCTCACAATTTCGCTCAGTGATGCTTACACGTAATGTTACCGGTTAGACCGAAGAATCAGCACCGCAAGTTGTGCTGAATTCGAAGACGGGAAGTCGAGCCCTGTGTCAAGGAATTGAGAAAACTGCTCACGGCGCGGTAAGCGGCTGAGGAAGAGTGGGAATAAAAGAGCGAAGAGGATGAGGAAAAACCCGGCGTTGACGGCAGCAAAAATGCAGGGGGAATGTGTATTGAAAGAGGAACAAAACATGTCTGCTAAAGAGACCGCGAGACGAGGGAGAATGAAGGACAGAGAAGGGTGACGAAGAGAGTCGAGCAAAAAAGAGAGAGAGAGGGAAAACGACAGGCCATAGGCGGGGAGCGAGGGCGGGGGCGGGGAGCGCAGCGGGTAGGCGGGCGGGGGACGCACGCGGCGCGGGAAGAGCTGGCGGGCGGGGCGCGGGGCGGGGCGAGGGAAGCGGGGGGGGCGGCGCGAGCGAGAGAGACAGAGCGAGCCGGAAGGCGGCGCGCGCCGTGCGGAAGAGTGAGACGGCGAACGAATGGTACGGTAGCTCGGAACCGAGACAAGAGCAGCACCCGGGCCGCTCCGCGCCGCGCCGCGCTGGTGCTGGCTGGCGCGGGTTGCCGCTGGCTGGGGCTCGCAGCTGCCGCTAAATCACGGCCGCTTGAACTCTCACACCGCACCGCACCGCACCGCCACCGCCGCAACCCACCGACCAGGTTGATCATGGTGGCAGCGACGCGGCGGCGTTGGCGGTGGCGGCGACCGGGGCTGGGGGCATCGGCATGGCAACCGCCAAAGCCCTTGCCACCGTCACCGCCCCCGCCATCGCCGCCGCAACCACTGTCACGGCCATTGCTATTTACCGCCACCGCTGACAGCATTCTGCTGCGAATGAAGGAGATTTTAAATACGTCGCTGAAAGGCAGGGAGAGCTTCCTCTTATTAAAAGAATATTGTGAGGCCGTACGTCGCGAAAGATGAGCGAATTTTGCTTGCAGTGGGCTCCGGCGTACAAGAGGAAAAAAGTTATGGCGGGAACGCCGCGAAAGTTGATAACATGGTGACACATTCTTAATAAGTTTCTTGCGTGGAGACCGTCACGGGGGGAAGGTCCTAAGACACTGGTCGAGTTGGCCGCGTGCCGGATTGCGTTTGCAGCCGGGGAAAGAGGAGCATGGCGTCACCTCAATCTACTTAGGGGATCTTTGGGACTAATTTCTCGCGCGGAAGAACATCCGCATATCTGACATCGGTGACCTATGTCGGAACTACGTAATTGCAGAAAATTTCTGACTTTGCAAAAGAGAAATCATCAACCAAAAAAGAAGTTCATTGTTATGGAAATCATTTTCGTCTCGAATTTCCGACAGAAAAAACTATTAGAAACGATTATAACGCCATGACAATAACTTTTATTATTAAAAAATTGCGATAAATGAAACAAATGTCCACTTTAAAGGGGATTCATGGAAATAACTTGGTATCTTAGATGATACATGTTAGCTTTCAGTCATTAAACCTGAATCTCTTAATCGGTCTATTCCGAGTGCTTGGTAAATAACAACCTTTTCAACAATATAATATAGTAACTTCATCCTTGCAAACACTCCTTTCACGAGGAGATACAACTATTACCGCTCGTAACACACATTTAAGAGCAGTGATAAAGTGAGTTCTATTTCTCGTACCGATATGTCAACATTAAATAAAAACCTAGATAGAAAAGATTAAATTACACACTGATTATTTGTCTTTGATATGCGATGAGTTAACAAAGTCTGATGCGGTACTACATTGGGGTAAGTTGGACGTCTTTCGTTCATCAACATTTAAGATTTTAAATAGGTGATTACTAAGTTAATTAAATAAAGCATAGAAAATTATGTTATTTCACATTTTTGCAATCTTCCAAAAATATATACTCTGTATTTAATGTAACATTAATTAATTTCATGCACTAAATCATTTATTTATCAATAAATGTTGAACATGTTACTATTATCTCTACACAAGGTTGCATATTGCGTAAATGAAAGCATGAGTCGAACAACCATTTTCTCCCGAAATCAATCAATATTTGACCTAGCCCAGGAAAAAAGCGTTCCGAGGAGGGTGGGGGATAAATTGGAGTGCGTAGGTGCAAGTTTAATTTGAATAATTCGTAGGTTATCCATTCTTTACAGTTGTAATTAATGCATTTGAATGCTTTTTATATCTACATGAAAAAATATTTCTTGATTTTGTAAATGTTTTTGGGTGTTTCATTTAATTACACAAAATAAAGAGTTTTTGCAATTTGAATTGCCACAACTCCCGCGCACTCGTCCATCGGTACATGTAATTCCGCGTGCGCATGCGCCTGCCAGTCGATACTTCGTTTCTCCAAGGTGCTGAAGCGGCGGCGACTCGGTAGTTCTTGGATAATGCTATTTTATCACTACTAAAAGTGATTATTGTCTTTTTGGTGGCTCTTATTTATTAAAGGTTGACAAACATAACTCATCAAGGCTTAAATGGCGTCAGATGAAGTCGAAGAGGACGCCTTTGCCGGTAAGTTGATCCATGCTTTTGTGTTTTGGGAGATCGCACCGTCGACATAGGTCGGTGAAGCGGGACTACGAAATCATGTGGTTGCTTGTAAATGAGTTTCTCTGCATGTTGGTCTCTGTTTTGAATGTAATGTTTCAGTTTATGATTGTGGCATGGTAGAAAACATACCAATAAAGCTTTTCTTGTATAAATTAAAGTAAGAAAGAAATAATATAAAAGTGCAATGAGAAGGGGAGGGGAGGGGGACATCATTATTTTTCTGACAGCCGCGCGGGCTTATCCTGACCTCTTAACAAAATGGAGGCTATCAAACAAAGAGTTTGACACGATCTTTCTCGGCCGTGGCCACTTCCACAATGATGAGTTTCGTAGGTTATGTTCTGGTTTTGGTTATGTAAATATTGTGCAGAGTTGTGATAACCTTGAATTCAGGTGATCAGCTAAGGTTATTTTCTGAGAACTGCAGCAGTATGTGAACCAAGATCTAATAATGTAAATAATGCTTCTAGATTATAACATGTCATTCATAAATCATGTTTTATCCTAATAATAGTAGAAGCCTGCTCATTCAAGTAATGTCATTAAATTGTAGGCGGTGAAGAAGAGGTAGCAGAAGAAGGGTCAGCGAATGTCTCTCGACCAGAGGGCACGACTGAAGAAAATTCTCCAGAATCTGAAGAAGGACCCCCGGGAGGAGTAAGTTTAATATTTAGGATGCTCTTCATTAAATGATACAATGCATCTAAAATTCATTAATACCGTAATTTTTGTTTTCAGGAAGACGATGATGATTATGAACCAGAAGATGGGCGAAATAAAAGAAAAAAGGGTAAGAAAAGAAAAGCAAAAAGTGAAGACAAAAAAGGAAAAAAGAAAAAGAAGAAGAAAAAAGCAGAAAGTGGAGAGGTAAGCTTTACATTCCTATTTTATTATCTTTACTTTTTTACACATAATGATTCTTAACAACTTAAAGGATATTTCAAATTTAATTTCTTCAAAAACTATTTGTATGTAATGTGATTTGTAATGATCATTCTTTCAAATTTTTAGGAAAGTGATTTTGGTTTTGATGAAGAGGCTGGAGGAAATGACTCAGATTACGCAGGCAGTAAGAAGTCAAGGAAATCTCGAGGCCAAAAACACACTAATTCAACACCACCTCCTCCTCCTCCTCCTCCAGTTCAAGATTCAAACTCAGGTATTGAGTTGTTATTCATCATGATACTGCTTGATAGTAGGCCTTAGGTTCCTGATTCAGAAACATAAATTGATTGATCCTGGATTGAATTTATTGTTAAAAATCCTATAGAATAATAACTTTTTCCTTTGTAATTTCAGGAATGCCTACAGTGACAGAAGTTTGTGATACTTTTGGTCTTCAGGATGTTGATGTTGAGTATACTGAAGCCGATTTCCAAAATTTAACTACCTACAAGTTGTTTCAACAGCATGTCCGGCCATTATTGGCTAAGGAGAATCCAAAGGTATGGTTTTTTCTATCACAAAATAAAATTGACTCAATCTGTTTCAAAACATAATTTCTTTGTATTCCTTGTGTCAGGTACCAATGTCGAAATTAATGATGTTGGTTGCGGCAAAGTGGAGAGACTTTACGAACATTAACCCAAATGCTGAACAAGAAACCGAGAGTGTGTCTGAAGAGAGTTTCAGTAGGAAGGGAAGTCGCTCAAGACCCAGTAAAGAGGCATCAAAAGTAAGGAAGTTTCCTAATCTATTTAATTCAGGTTATTTGTGACCATAATTTCAGTACAATCTAGTATCCCGAGTAAAACTATTTAATTTATTTCCATTTTTACTTTCTCGTGCCTTTTATTTTTGTAATACACAATAGTAATTTAATTTATTAGGCTGAGGGTGAAGGAGCTGCTGAAGAAGAAGATGATGAAGATAGAGAAGAAAAGAGCAAGAAAAAGAGAGGAAGTAGGAGTAAGAAGGCAAGTAAGAAGAATCCAAAAGTTCCAGCTTTGAAGATAAAGCTGGGCAAACGAAAGCGTGGAAGTTCAGTAAGTAGAGGAAGTTTTAATTTGGGATTTCTGGGGATGACATATTTGGTTTTAAGTGTTGTTCTTGTAGTCCTTGTATTTGGTTTAAGACATTTCAACTTTCTGATGTTCAATTGCTGTTATTTGATTTTGAAATATTAAATTAAATTGCCCTGAATTGAATCAGTATGTAATAATTTGTAGAAATGCTATTTAATTTTCTTTCTTTGTCTTGCATGAAACTACATTATTATACTGTTTGTTAATATTTAAACCTCATTTTGCCTTTGTGGCAAGTTGTAATGAAAATCATGAAAACAATACTGCTGCGAATTGACTTTAATAGTAAATAAATATATACATATATACCTCTCATGTAACACTCGAGTCCTTCAATTACATTTAATAGCTTTTTAATGTTAATTGCGATGTAATCTTCATTTGCTAATTTCTATCAATACGTAGATGCTTTATGTTTGGCGGTTTTAATACTCTTGTTGCAGGAGGAAGAGGGAGAAGCTAGTGGAGGAACAGATCGTGACTCTGATGCAGAATTTGAGCAAATGCTTCAGGAGGCCGAAGAAGCCTCGAAGACTCCAGATGAACCTGGTGAAGAGGAACAAGAGAGTGGTAGTGGAGAAGCAGCTTCAACAAGTCAGACTCCTGCTCCTCGCCGTAAAGCAAAGACCAAAATTGGTAATAAAAGCAAGAAGAAAAAGAAAACTAAAACTACAGCGAAGTTCCCTGGTGGTGAAGGCGAAGATGGTTACGAGGTGAGAAATGTAAGATCTAAATTTTCAAATATGTGTGCTTCAATTTGAATCTCTCTGTCCAGTTGGTTTGGATTTGTGCATTTCTTGCACTTGGTATTACTGTATTATGTTGCCACTGACACACAGCTTGCTTTTTCTTTTATTTATGTGTGTGTATTGATTTCAGTACAAAAGTTGCTTTGGGTGAGCTATGCTCATGGTTGCTATAGAATTTTTATAATTATTTATTTATTTGCTTATTTTCATTTCATTTATGTATTTATTAACCTCATCAATGCAATCTTTCTTCATTCAAGCATGTTTATTTTATCAGTTGTTAGAGCATGGAGACTGATATGTAACTTGTTCAGTCTTGTGCTTTCGCATGCATGGGTAATGGGATGTTTTTGGTGGATGTTTTTTAAAAAACTGTAATTTTATAGGAGAAAAAATTTTATATCAGTATATTGATTTTCATAATGTATTTACACAGTTTACGTATTTAGTTGTGAATGCTACACACATATTTGGAGATCTTTGTAATGTTGCTTTTATAAGAGTAGATATGCACGTGAGTGTTTTCACTGATTAATGAAAATATTCCAGACCGACCACCAGGATTATTGCGAAGTATGTCAACAAGGGGGAGAGATTATCTTGTGTGACACATGCCCTCGAGCATACCATTTGGTGTGTTTGGAGCCTGAACTGGAAGAGACTCCTGAAGGCAAGTGGTCTTGTCCGCACTGTGAAGGCGAAGGCATACCTGAACAAGATGACGATGAACACATGGAATTTTGCAGGTGAAGATCACTTCCTACCTTTGCAAAATTTCTGATTTTTGATCTGTTTTTGTAGTCGACCTGTTTTAATTTAATTACTTCCAACTTCTGTCGACAGAGTTTGTAAGGATGGAGGAGAACTGCTCTGTTGCGATTCCTGCCCTTCAGCATACCACACTTTCTGTCTGAATCCACCCCTCACAGACATACCTGATGGAGACTGGAAATGTCCCAGATGTTCAGTGAGTAGAAGTTTGTGATAAACAGCATTAAAAGAAAGAAAGAAACACCTTGTTACCCTGCCATCTTTCACTGATCACAGGCAAAGGCCTTACCTGGTAAGGTAGCTAAAATTTTGACTTGGCGATGGGCTGAGAAGAAAGATCAGGAGCCAGAGAAGCCATCAGAAGAACCGTCAACCAGCAAAAAGCCTCCAAAATCTCCTAAGCCTCAGCGAGAATTTTTTGTTAAATGGCATGAAAAATCATACTGGCATTGCTCATGGGTGTCAGAACTTCAGGTAAGAGCATTACGAAGGCCACTACAGTGAAACTCCAAAAGGAGTTTAGGAATGTCTACATATTAAAGGCTGTAATGTAATGTATCTTGTTCCTCACAATTTATTAGAGCATTTAATTGCACAACTTGTTATTACCGATGAAATATGATTCCTTGTATATTTACAATAATAAATATCGCCCCAGATATTTATAATGTGTGGGCTTGCAGATGGATGTATTCCACCCTCTTATGATTCGAAATTACATGCGTAAGTATGACATGGACGAGCCTCCAAAATTAGAGGAACCTCTAGATGACTTAGATCATCGCATGAAGAGAATTAAAGAAGCCAATGCTGATGACATGGCACTTGAGGAGAAATTTTACAGGTAATCATGGGACATTAAAACTGATTGTAATATATTCCTTAATATAATAATTATCCTTGATGACCCTGTTAAAACAAAGGACCACTATCTCAAATTCAAATTGATTAGCCATATTAGGAAAATGTACAATATAAATTTGTTTTAATTAGTCATTAGTTTTTATGAGGGTCTTAGCATGATGGGTGAACATTTCTAAGTTTTTTACAATGTTACAATTTAGGTATGGAATTAAACCAGAATGGATGATAGTCCATAGAGTTATTAATCACAGAGTGATGAGAGATGGTAGAACATTGTACCTTGTGAAGTGGAGAGATTTGTCTTATGATCAAGCAACCTGGGAAGATGAAAATACTGAAATTTTGGGGTTGAAACAGTCCATTGAATATTATATGGTAAGTTTATTGCAAAGGACATTCCCTGTACTGGGACACCTTTTCCACTGGAAGGTTGGAATTTTGTGTTGTTAATTATTTATTTCGACACTACTTTTTTATTCAGGATTTACGGGCGTCTTGCAATGCAGAAGGAATGACAAGTAAAAAAGGAAAGAAAGGAAAAGGGAAAAAGACAAAAACAAAAGAGCTGCAAGAAGAAGAAGGAAACGACAAAATCCCGTAGGTTTTTGTCGAGTGAAATTTAAGTTCTTTATTCTGATGATATTTCTGTTGTTTTTATTAAAGCTCCACGTTTTGTTACAGTCGGCGCTATACTCCTCCTCCTGAGAAACCTCTCACAGACTTAAAAAAGAAATTAGATAGGCAGCCTGATTACATTGACCAGACTGGTATGCAGCTTCACCCATACCAGTTAGAAGGATTAAATTGGTTGCGATATTCGTGGGGGCAGGGAATAGACACCATTCTTGCAGGTCAGTTGCAGAAGTTAAATAAAAATTAATTTATTGGTAAGCCTTTTTACTCCCTAACATTGTGTCTTAAAATTTTCAGATGAAATGGGTCTGGGAAAGACTATTCAGACCATCACATTTTTGTATTCTTTATATAAGGAAGGACATTGTAAAGGACCTTTCTTGGTGAGAAAATTTATAATTCAATATTTTGGCATCTGCTGAATTAATTTTATATCTAATGCATTTTAATTTATTTCAGTTAAGTGTACCTCTTTCAACGATTATTAACTGGGAACGAGAATTTGAAACTTGGGCCCCTGATTTTTATGTAGTGACATATGTAGGAGACAAAGATTCTCGTGCAGTGATCAGGGAAAATGAATTATCATTTGAAGAAGGAGCAGTCAGAGGGGGCAGAGCATCAAAAATTCGCTCTTCATCTATTAAATTCAATGTTTTGCTCACAAGTTACGAGTTAATTTGTATTGATGCAGCATGTTTAGGGTCTATTGATTGGGCTGTTCTAGTTGTAGATGAAGCCCACAGACTGAAGAGCAATCAGTCCAAGGTATGAAATATTAAAACATTAAATTTGAATAGCAACTACATCTTACTTGTATTTATGTTATATTATTTTCTGTAGTTCTTCCGGATTTTGGCATCATACAATATTCAGTACAAACTACTATTGACTGGAACACCTCTTCAAAATAACCTAGAGGAATTGTTTCATCTCCTTAATTTCCTTTGTAAAGAGAAATTTAATGATTTATCTGCTTTCCAAAATGAATTTGCTGACATCTCGAAAGAAGAGCAGGTGAAAAAGTTACATGAAATGTTAGGTCCTCATATGTTGCGACGATTAAAGGCTGATGTCTTAAAGGTAACTTTTTGTTTTGTGTTTTTTTGCATTATAGATTTTTTTATTGTTTCGGTTAATTTTTACATATTATTTTGATTATTCTTTTGTGTAATCATTTCATTGGAAATAAATTTGAGTGACTGTCTTTTTCAGAACATGCCATCAAAATCTGAATTCATTGTTCGTGTTGAACTTTCACCAATGCAAAAGAAATACTATAAATTCATTCTCACTAGGAACTTTGAAGCCCTAAATCCAAAAGGTGGTGGCCAACAGGTAAATATCCATGAATTAGATTGCATTTCTCTCACCTACCATTCCTCGTACAAACTTCTTTCAGTTGTGACAAAATAACTAGATAATGTATTAGAAAATTGTGGAGGGAAAAAAAACAACAAAAAACGATATTTACATTTTTATAATAGATTTTTTCTGTTCAAAACATGATCTAGCAGTCTAAAAAAGCAATTTTCTTCTGTTTTGGAATGCCTAGTAATTTATTTCTAAATCCCAAATCGTGCATCTCTACAGAATTCTGTATAGACTTGAAAGGCTATCCAAACATAAGTTTTCTATTCAAAACTTGTGTATTAAACAACACTCAACTTGTGTATTAAACGTTTACCAATTAAATTATGCTTTTTCAACTGCAAAAGCAATTCATTGTAAGAAAAGAAAAGAGCTAAATACAAAATAGTGCATCATATTCTGCAAAAACCTTTGTGAGCTTGAAAAAATATTTCTTTCAATGTATAGATGTTAAGCAGTCATAGCAACATGAATTACTTTACATGAGCAAACTATTGGAGGTTTGTTCAAGGATTTGCAGTGTCTTTAAGGATGTGTTTCAGTGGAGCCTGACCAGTTCTGTTCACCTGCAATTGGTCTAAAAGTAATAAAAAAGTTGTGATTTTGCCCGAATGTAAATCTACGGCTTGAAATTGTGGAGATGGTACAATGACCATAGTTTTGCAAGCTGCTTGATCCGTTGTTAGGATTTCTAATTTTCAAATTTATATCTGATTTCAATAAAAACTGAACTACTGTTGCAGTTAAATTGAATTAATCGAGGAGGTAATAGTAATACCCACTGTTCCTCATAGAACAATGTGTTTGGCATGGTCTGGTTTATTTGTTTCAGTGTATTCTACTTAAGTGTTTTTGTTTTACTTTTTTCATTTACTGAATTTCACATTTAAGAAGAAACATTCATGTAGTTATTTTAAAAACATATTTATTGCTGAGCATGAATTTCTCCTTCATCCTTTTTTTTAAGTGTAATCAGTAATTGTGTGAAAATTTAATGTTTTTTTATAACTAAATACATAAACTTATCTTTATATTTTACCAATTTGTAATTTTATGTTTCTACTGTATTATGTATACATAGATGAAAGTAATTGAATGTCTGGTATCAAGGTCAATGTAGTTTTCAAAAATGTCATGATGGTCTTCAAGAAATACTAATCGTTAGAAAGACACCATACCCTTGGAATGTTGAACAAATATGTTGGGGTTGAACAAATGTGCGAGGTGTGCTAGAAAAATTTTGGTTTATATCTTAGCAACTTGGAAGAAGAAGAAAAAAATAAAACTATGAAGGCGTTTTATGAAAAAATACTGTTATTCGTAATACTTCAGAATAACAGTACTTACTCTCATTACTTAATTAACTCGGAAATAATTTGCTCCTTCCTGTGCATTTAAGAGCTGCTTTGTGATAGAAATTAGCTGGCAATTATGAAACTGACTAATTATTTTGACTTTCTAAGAAATTTTAAAAGGTAAATATCCCTGTCAGATATCATTGTATTTTGTCTTTGGAACAGTCGGTACTTTCTTTTATAAATGGTGACTGCACCATTAAATGTTCTCCTTAAACATGCTTTCTCCGAGGCATTTTGTTGTCATCGTTTTTATTAAACTGCTCACAATTCTTAGGAATACCAACAACTTAACACTCGCTATTAACCATGCAAACAAAAAGCATTGATGCAAACAAAAGCTTGCTAACGATTCGTCAGGATCCATAGTTCATTGGGAAATCCAAAGTCATTTATGAAGTGTTCAAGTCAAAATAACCATACATGATATTAAAAATATCAAACATTTTTTTGTATTTGTAACATTTGTGACATTTTAGAATCTCAAAATGTGACATCTCAAAATGATTTATTGGGACACTGGGACAAAGATTAACAATCTGGGACTCTCCCAGAAGAACTGGCCCTGTACATTAAGTTAAACAATGATAGAAATCGTTGTTATAAATTTTTAGGAATAGAATTTTACTACTATATATAAGTACTATTATTTATATTTATGGAAAGGAATCTTTCTGGCATTTACCATGTATACTGGTGGAGATTAATCTGTGTCCAGCGACTGTAGCCAAATATCCTAGACACATGCCTTGAGGTCAGATGATAAGGAGCTTGAGACACTGAGGCTTCCTGGATGGGTGGCCATCTAGGAAACCTAGATACTAATGGCACCAAGCCTCTGGCAAATAGGGTTAAATAGCATTGACAGAATGATTATGTTCAAGGAGAATTATGAAGTGTTCAAAGTGGAATCATAGCTGGATAATCATAATATGCGAGCCACAGTGACTCAGTGGTTTGGCACTGGCTTACTGAGCTGAAGACCTAGGTTTGAATCCTGTAAAAGTTGGGTATTTTATTTAATGATTTCCCTTCAGGGTAGCTCTGTGATTGTCCTAGCCTCCTTTTCAAGTGAGTACCATGATGTTCCATTGGTAAAAGGGTAACTGAAGTGGTGGTCTTGCAACACAGCCCTACCTTTACCTCCTCCATGGGCTCCATTGGCATGAGTGCAATTGCACAAAGACTTTACTAATAATGAATGCGCGTTAAATGTTTACCTAGACTAAAATTGAAAAATATTTTCTCATTTTTTTAATTTTATTTAAAAAAATAAATTTAAAAAGTGATATTGATACTTAAATCACAATAATGCTCCAATTTTGACAGCATTGAATTGAATTGAATTTGCCTTATTTTACGTGGCGAGACTCGGGCCATCAGGCCCGCTCTTCCGTCCGACCACGCAAATTTCGCTACTCTCCTTCCACCGACTAAGAGAGAAAGGAGGTATTTCTTGGGCGAGAAACAGGCGATTTTGAATTTAGCTCAGAGGCGTCATTTAGGCTTGAGGATCTTTTACATGCAAGTAAATCTACGAACATGGGACAGCCGGCTTTACTTCCCCTCCAAAGGAAGGCGTACAAAGGATTTTTTCGCCCTTAAAAATCCACGGCTTCGATCGGGTTTGAACCCGCCAACTTGGGTACAACAGTCCAGTACGCTAACCATTACACCATCGCCGCCGCGTCTTTTTCATAGAAAGTTATGTATGTGTCGAAGAGAAAATTTTAACAAAAGGTTAGATCTTTCAGTTTATAATTGCAGAGTTACTTAAACATTTTTTGTTTCTATGACAAGTACGGCATTATCTAAAAATGTTTTGAGTGGCTAGTGACAATGTTTAATCATTCTAAAAATGTGTACTTGTCACCTCCTCCTTCACCCCACTTCCTCCTCCCCCAAACTTTAAGTATGAGAGTGACGATTCCAAAATATTGGAAAACGGTTACCATTTGGTGTATAGTGTTGAAGCAGAGGTTTTGAATTTGAAGTTTTTAATGCCTTTATCAGTGCTTATTTAAAAAATTTAGAGCATTTCTTGGTGCCTATAACAGTTTTTAAAACCTTAACATCCAATGTCTAGTGATTCCAATTTCATAATACTTTGTTCTAACTTTACACAATTTTCAATATTTATTTTTTTGTAATTTTACTTTAATATATTATTCTGTCTGGTATTTAGACTTAATTAATATTACTCATATTTCTTTACATTCTCAGTGTGCTTTGGATTTTATAACAACTTCAAAAAGATGTCTTGGGGACTTTACAGGATAGATGGGTAAAGACAGAAACTTGTTTTTCAAACATGGTCACCTTTATGGCAGTAACGGACAACTGTTTTAGTACATTAAGGCCAGCCATTTAGTTATTGGGTTGTCTTTGGGTGAATTCTGCTATTTGTTGAATTATGTATTGCATCATTCCAAGCTCCTATCGGGGAAATGTCATCTCTAGCAATGGTGGTGTTTTTGGAGGTCTTGGTAAATTAAAAGTCACTGCATTATGCTGTTGATTTGTAGAAGTCTTTAGGATGGGGTATTTTAATAGATCTCCATCAAAAGCACTTCTATACAAGTTTTTATTCTTTCAAATTTTTATAACTACATTTTTCCAAAGTATTTATCACTTTGTGTTCCAGTTCATATTTCTATACTCCATAATACTTAAATATAGATTATTATGTGTGTGTTTATGAATGAGAATAACAGGAATACTACTTAACATAGCAGAGGTATTGTTATCACAAAAATGCCATCATGGCACTAAAGGGTAGGTGGGTAAAGACAAAAATATGTTTTTCAAACAGTCATCTTTATGATAGATGGACAAACAATTTAGTAGATTAAGGTCAGACAGTTTGTTGAGTTAATTTAGCTGTGGTTGAAATCTACTATTTTTTGGACTATGAATTACATCATTCCAAGCTCCTTTCGGGGAAATGTCATCTCTAGCAATGGTGGTGTTTTTGGAGGTCTTGGTAAATTAAAAGTCACTGCATTTTGCTGTTGATTTGTAGGAGTCTTTAGGGTGGGTATCTTCATAGATCTCCATCAAAGGCACTTCTATACTAAAGTTTTAATTTTTGCAAATTTTAATAAGTAAAAGACATATGTGGTCATTTTGTCTTCCAGTTCATAATTTTTCTGTGGTTCATAGTATAGAATAACCTTTCTGTAGACCATAATAATAAAATTTTCATGATTTTTGTGTTTGTGAATGAGAAAAATTGGAGTACTTCTTTTCATTGCAGAGGTGTTGTATTTGTGAAATGATATCTTAGAAATGCAATCATGTCATTAAAAGATTGCTGATGAGTGAAGACAAAATCCTGTTTTCAAACTGTCATCTTTATGATAGAGGTGGACAAATGATTTAGCACATTAAGATCAACTAGTTTGTTTCATTAATTTAGCTATTTGTTGAATTATGCTTTGCATCATTCCAAGCTCCTATCGGGGAAATGTCATCTCTAGCAATGGTGGTGTTTTTGGAGGTCTTGGTAAATTAAAAGTCACTGCATTATGCTGTTGATTTGTAGAAGTCTTTAGGATGGGGTATCTTAAATCTCCATCAAAGGCACTTCTATACAAGTCTTAATTCTTTCAAATTTTTACAAATAAATAGTATATTTTGTAAACACATTCATCATTTGTATGTCTTCTGGTTTATACCTTTTCTTAAGTCCACAATATAGAATAATATTTTTGTACTCCACAATAATGAAATCGAGATGGTTGTGTGTGTGTGTTCATGAATGAAAAGAATTGGAATATTACTTATCTTAGCGGGGTGTTATATTTTGAGCTTTTATTGGGAAAATGCCATGTGTAAGTAGATTATGATAGTGTTTTTGGAAGACTCTGAACACTAAATATCATAGATTAGTAGAAGAATTCAGAATGAAGAACTCTTTAATATTCGTCAAAGGCACAGTACCACAAAGGTTTCTTCCTTTCTTTTGTGGCATATATGAGATAATTGAAATTATTATTGTTTATAATAAGAGTAAGAATATTATTTGATGCAAATGTATTTTGTTTCAGAGATTGTATCTCTGACTTTCATTTATGATGTTTTTTAAATGTTTTGGGATATTAAAACTTGTTGGTAGTGGAATTATTTAAAAAGAAGAATTTGTTAATTCATCATCAAAGACAATTCCGCACTTTTTCTTCTATTGTGATGATTAAGAAATAGTCTGAAAATGTCTTGCTCATTCACATTTTTTAGGTGTCATTATTGAACATCATGATGGATCTGAAGAAATGTTGCAATCATCCTTACCTTTTTCCGGCCGCTGCCCAAGAAGCTCCAACTACTGCTAGTGGCTCTTACGAAGCAAGTGCTTTAACAAAGGCGTCTGGGAAATTAGTGTTGTTGTCTACTATGCTGCGGAAGTTGAAAGAACAAGGGCACAGGTTGGTTTCTTTTAAATTGTCTAATTTTTTTCTTGCTTATTGTGAATATGTTGCTCAAGTTTTTTAAAATTTCGTACAGAGTACTCATATTTTCACAAATGACAAAAATGTTGGACATTTTGGAAGATTATTTGGAGGGAGAGGGCTACAAGTATGAACGGATTGATGGTAATATTACCGGGTCTGTGAGACAAGAAGCCATTGATAGATTTAATGCTCCTGGGGCTCAACAATTTGTGTTCTTACTTTCCACAAGGTATGTAATATTTGGGTTTTTTTGCAACCTGCGCCGCACCATCAATGAAAAATGTAAATTGTTAAATTCATTTATTTCAGAGCTGGTGGTTTAGGTATCAATTTAGCTACTGCTGATACTGTTATTATCTATGATTCTGATTGGAATCCTCACAATGATATTCAAGCATTTTCAAGAGCTCATCGTATTGGACAGGCCAATAAAGTAAGTAATTGATTTGAGTTAATACATGCCATAAGAAGTAAGTTGTAAATGAGGGCTGAAAAAATGTTTTGTTGCACTTTTTTAAAAAATAATGCACATTTTTAAACACATAAAAAGCTTTTAAAACATTGACATTCATTTGGTTGTTTATTAGTTTGTTATTGCAGCTGTAAGTATTTAATTAACTGCTAATTGATATTTTACAGGTCATGATTTATCGGTTTGTCACTCGTAACTCTGTAGAAGAAAGAGTAACTCAGGTGGCAAAAAGAAAAATGATGTTGACTCATTTAGTTGTGCGCCCTGGAATGGGTGGACGTGGAGCAACGTTTTCAAAACAGGAACTTGATGATATTTTACGATTTGGTACTGAAGAACTTTTCAAGGAAGAAGAAGTAAGTTCGAAAGCTATGACACTAAGTAATTACGGACTTGGATCTTACCTTACTTGTAGTAAATGTTGCTTCATGATGCTTTTCGAATTTCTAGGGAAAGGAAGATGAAGCTATTCATTATGATGATAAAGCTATTGATGAATTATTGGATAGATCGAAGGAGGGTATTGAACAGAAAGAGAATTGGGCCAACGAATATCTATCTTCATTCAAAGTTGCCAGTTATGTTACCAAAGAAGGAGAAGATGTATGTATCTTGGATTATACATCCACTGTTCTTCTAGTGTAGATTGTATATTGGGCTAACAATAGTGTCTGATTTATAGGAAGAAGAAGCGACAGAGATTATCAAACAAGAAGCGGAGAACACTGATCCTGCATACTGGGTTAAATTATTACGGCATCATTATGAACAACAACAGGAAGACATGGCACGCACACTTGGCAAAGGCAAGAGAGTGCGCAAGCAGGTGAGAAGAGAAAGTATCCCAAATAATTGCATTTTTTGTTTCTTACATTTGATAATATGAAGCTAGTGGATGTTGTTTTAATTGGTATTTCCATTCTACAGGTTAATTACAATGATGGAAACGAAGGAAGAGATGATGCAACGTGGCAAGAAAACTTATCAGACTACAATTCAGACTTCTCCGCCCCATCAGATGATGACAAAGAGGACGATGATTTTGATGAAAAGACTGATGGTATGGCTCTACTTTTGTAGCTAAGAACAAATAGTTTCCACAGTATAGCTTATTTTTAACATTTTTCTACTTTTCAGTAATAAACTAATTCAATATCAAGGTTTAGATAGAATTTTATTGTATTTTGCTAAATGGGTGAGGACATTTTGATTGCAAACTGTAATAACTGAAAAATAACTGGATATTTAAATTAAAATAATGTTTGGAATTGTAGGTGTTGATCCTGGAAGGCGAAGCAGAAGGCGGATGGAAAGAAAGGATGAGAAGGATCGACCTCTACCGCCGCTTCTGGCGCGAGTGGGAGGAAATATTGAAGTGAGTGAGGAGAAAAAGTTGTTTCTCGTTTGTTATTTTGTTAGTGGGATTGTTTATAATGCTACTTTTTCTATATGGGTGTAGAAGTAAATTTTACTTGTTATTAATGTTAAGTTTTAATACAATGAAATGGAAATAACCTTTCTTTAAAAATTCTATGAATAATGACTTACGTGGGTTAAATGATTCTTGATTTTCTTTATTTATTTTTTAAAGTTTTATCAATTGTGCTACACAACATTTTATGTTCTTCAAACTTTTTCTGACATGGAACAAGGTATGCTAAAAGAATGGCACAGGTCTTATTTTCTTTGAACTCTGAATATTTGAAAATTGCAAAAGTTAGAAATAATTCAAGAAAGTATGTGTTGGAGTACGTTTAGTTTCTTTTTTCTCTTCTTTGTTCTTTCCTTTTTATTTTTAGAATACAAAGATTCTGCTATTGAAACCATGTGATGGTAAAATGAACACTTAGAAAGAAAGTAAAAATGGTTGTAGCTAGCAAGTAAACATGATTTTAAGCAACTTTCCGTATTTTTTCTAACTGGGATAATAATGAAATTTGAAGTGAAATGTGCATTTATATAGTATGTGCCAGTAATATGTAAAATCTTTCTAAAATGTATACAATGTAGAAGTCAATCATTTTCTCCTTATTTCAAAAATTGATTTTAAAGTGATAAACTTCACTCAGGCCTATATCGAGTAATTTTGATTTTCTCTGATCAAATAGTAAAGTATTTGGGCATGGTTAGTGGGAATACACATGCGTGATGATTAGTCACCCTATCCTTTGCATAAACACTGTTAAGGGAAAGATGTGTAAGAGGTGGGAAATGTTAATTTCAAGAGGGTAAAACTTGGACAATTTTACATTGGAACATAGGAGAATTAAAGGGAACAGTAAAAATTGGAATAAATGGCAGGAAAATGTGAATTTCATAAATGTAAAATGGGGATTTTACTATATCTGTTAAGATTTTTTCCCTCTAGAATACTATAAAGTTAACTTTTTTCCTTCATATTGTCTATTAATTTTGTTTTCTAAATATTGCATCCTTGGTGCATGTTGTTTTCTTTCCAAACTGATTCCACATTGTACTTCTTTTCCCCATTATAGCTGCTTTTATTTTATTTTTTTAATAATAATAATAATATTAATAATAATAATAATAATAATAATAATAATAATAATAATAATAATAATAATAATAATAATTAATTTTAAAAAGTCCCGAGGCTGTTTTAAAAAGCTCTTCCTTTAGCTGTGTCTACCCACATTTCATTATATATAAATATTAGTAATATAAAGTCCAATAATTTTATTATTATTGAGTTATCATCTCCTTTCTTTCAATGTATTATTTTAGTAATATGTGGTGCAAATATAAGGAATGCTGGAATCGACTTTGACAACTCCAGTTATGAGGAGCCCCTTTGGTAACTGTGATCATGTCGTTTTGATATGCAAATAGACTTAAGTGGTGCATATTTGAGTTTCGAAAATCGTGAGAATCGCGGAATATACTGGTAAGCAAACGAGTATGTGAAGAGACCTTCAACAACTATATCACTTCAGAACACCTATGCTCTTAGGAATTCGAGAGCAGATAGCTGACGTTTAGATCAATAATGAGTATTGCTTTAGATGCTCACTCTATGCAAAAAGAAATTGTGAACCAGAAATAAACCATGGATTACTAAAAGAATTCATATGCAAACAAAAAAAGGTTATAGAGTAAATTTAATTCTACTAATAGTCAACCACAACAACAAATACAAAGAGCTCATGATAACCAACAAAATTCGAATCCACAGGAAAAATTATGAACAAAACATTGCCAAAGCCAATGAAAAGAAAATGATATACATTCGCAAGCAGATCTCCTCTAAGATCTCTCCCCCACACTCTTTTCAGAAGGAAAATGAGAAAATTGTTTCTGACCTGAAAGATGTTGCCAAAGTTTTTGCAGACAGCTTTCAATCAATTTACTCACTAGAACCAAATGATCCTTTCCTGCTATGTGTCACCTCCTTCAGAAGAAATTCTGAATGACGCTTGATCCCAACATGTCTTGCTGATCAAGATGGTATTCCCACTTGTGTGCTGAAACAAGGTGCAGAAGTAGTTTCTCCAGCTTTAAACAAAATCTTCAGGAATCCCTTTGATTCAGGAATATTGCCGTCATATTGGAAAGTAGCCCCATTACACACTTTTTTTAAGTTGGCAAACTAGATCATGGATGTTATATGTGGGTTACATTATGGAAAAGGTTAATAATTATTATTGAGTCATTATTATTATTATTAAGGCTACTTTCATACCTAAAGCCTTTAATGTGATAAGAAGTTATATATTTCTCTTTCTATATAAGTGTAAAATCTGCCCTACTTTTTTTCTTACAATTTGTTCCCAATTGAGGCATTCTGGTGTTGGCGATAATTTGTGACCTTTGTGAAAGTAAAATTCTTGTAAATAAGAAAGATGGGCTCTTTTCATCATGCTAGCTTAACAGTCCAGAAAATTGACAATGAAAATACATTCATACTTTGTTTTTTTACTTGTATGTAGCTCATTTCAATTAGGTAATATGATCATTGCACTTTCATAAGTAATGTGACATGTCAGTTACCATTGTATGTTAGTATCAGAACACCTCAATTGTAATTTTGTAAATGTAAATATTTAAGTGGTTTGGGGGAAGAGTATTATTATTATTATTATTATTATTATTATTATTATTATTATTATTATTATTATTATTATTAAGGCTACTTTCATACTGGCTAAATCCTGTAATGTGATAAGAAGTAACATATTCATCTCTCTATACAAGACTTACATACTTCTGAAAGTGAAATTTGGTTCTGTGATTTGGAACACTTACCTGGTTGAAGATATAAATCTGTTGGAAAACACAGAAAAAATAGCCACACGGGTACCCATAGATCATTATAACATCGCCTAAGATGAATGATTGTTGGGTCTTGGACTTCCAACGCTTGCTGCCACAAAACAACGTGGCGACCAATTGAAACATTTAAAATCTTTCACAGTCGTTTCAGCACTGATCTCAGTCACATTTTTCATCCTCTGAAAATTATGAAACTTATTAAGTCCAAGCTTAATCGAATTCAAAATAAAAATTTTCTGTGCAACCAAGCTGTTGAGTCTTGAAGTATTCTTCCTAAGAATGTAGTATTGGCACCCTGTCCTAACTCCTTCAAAAGGGCTTATGATCGTCTCTTCAAAGCGGAAGACCTTGAACTTAAGTGGCCTTTACTCTTTTTCCACTGATAGATCGTATATTCTGTTGCCTGTATATCACTTTAAATAAATAAAATGTATGTGAATGTGCAACCCTTAATAAAAATTTGTGTTGTTGCAGGTTCTGGGTTTCAATGCTCGTCAGAGAAAGGCATTTCTCAACGCTATTATGCGTTATGGTATGCCACCTCAAGATGCTTTTAACTCTCAGTGGTAAGAAGCAAAAACAAAGCAGATTTTAACAATATAAAATATTTTGAGAATGTCTGAAGAGGTTTAGTGACAGTTACTGTGTGGACATTTGCAGGTTGGTGCGTGACTTAAGAGGAAAATCTGAGAAAAACTTCAAGGCATATGTTTCTTTATTTATGCGACATCTTTGTGAACCTGGTGCAGATAATGCAGAGACGTTTGCCGATGGGGTTCCAAGAGAAGGTTTAAGTCGACAACATGTTTTGACACGGATTGGTGTCATGTCCTTAATAAGAAAGAAGGTAAGTTGTTAATATACAAATGTAAGTTCTGTGCTTTTAGTGAATCTTCAGGTATTTGGGATGTTTTAGATATTCCTCTGTATTTTATTAACAGGAGTTGGAGATGCACTCTCCTTTAAATGATATTCTGATAATGATCAATGCTTTGTTAAATAATATTGATGTGGTGTAACATCTTAACCATGCAAACAGCTCTAGCACCAAAATTGTTGGTGGACTTTTTCCAAAATTTATATTCGCTGATGGGTTTCATGTGAACTTGGGGGTGTGCTTTATATTCCCAATTTATTTTCAAAAATGCCATATTTGTGTTCAGATCAAAATAATTTATAATGGAAAAGACTGCTTTTTGTTAAAATCTTCAAAATCTCGAAAATAGTTAAAATTTTAACTTTTGCAATAAATATTTTATTGCAAAAAACATGGTTATATATATTAAGGTTCCATTCTGAGCAGTTTGCTCATTTTGATGTTTTAAAAAGGCCACCGAAGAATTTTTATTGTAATTTCCCACTTACATTATGGTGAATTACTAACATTTAATTGTGAAATAAGAGAATAGAAAAATGTTTTACCTATATTTATAGTAGGTGTGTAGAAAATCTGAAGAAACTATAAAAGAGAATGTTTCTTATTAGCAATGAAATGCAGACATGCACGAAACAAACACTGGTCTGTTATGTACAAGATACGGGGGTAAGGAAAGGAATGAAGAGAAGGATAGGATGCATGCAGGTGATACGAGGTACTGAGGAAGTACTCCATCCCACCAACACGACTGACCAAGAAAGATAGGGTACTATGAAAAAAAGCAATGCATCAAGGGTGGGGAAGCCAATACCCTTGTCACTACAAAATGGTTGACAAAATGGTGCGTGAAAGACTCAAATCTGTCACTTCACCAACGACAGTAACTTGAGCACTACTGCCTTGGCAGCCACAACAGTTTTGGTAGTGACAAGGGTGAATTGATGACTTTTTCACAAATACAAACATAATTTTCTCAAAATTAAACCAAAAGTTTACTTCAAAAAAATGTTTAAGCATAGGGCACAGTACACTGTATTATATGATGTTTAAATACCATTTTCATTTAAAACTTTTGCATTTCCAAAAATTAAATATTTGTAGTTTTTAATTGCATATAAATGTTTATGTTAGTGTTTTTATAATTAAATTTCATTCATTAGTACATGCTAATGTTTTCAGATTCTCTTAAAAAATTTCTTGAAATCTCAAAACTTTTTAATTTAAAATATTTTTTTCCTCGTAGATACAGAGATAAATTAGTCATAAATTTTCTCTACTGAGTAGCCTTTTTAAACTAGCAACAAGTCAATTTCGATAGCAAAATTTTGTTTTCCTTTGAATTTTTTCTCAAATAGAGCCAAGTGCCCTTAGAAGTATGGTAACAGAATATGGTATATGAATTTAGAATATGGTAACTTTCATTAAAACATTGAAACTTTCCAAAATCGCAAATTTGCATTTTCTACGCTCCTTTTGCGGAAGGGATTTTTTTTAAAGAGATGACTGAAGAATTTGTATGATTTAAGTTGTAAAACTGTAATATTACATGACTGTTACAATTGCATTGTAAGACAAAATATGCTGTTTAGTACTAGTAGTTTTAAATTTAATTTTATCCCTGTTCTAGCAACAAATGCAATGATAATAAATTTTGTACACCATACCAGCCATTAAGAGAGACTTTTGCAAAAAACTAAATTCATCCAATTTGAGGTTGTTTTAACGTATGAATAATAAGTATTTGTACCAAATATTCCTATATCTGAATCAATATTCTGAGAGATTCTGAAATCTCATAAATTTTGTATTATTTGAATCCTTCATACTCTTATATTAAATTTTAATTATTATAAATGTAGACAACTTTGTAACAGGAAAACTTACTGAGTTGGAATCATGAACAAACAAGAACACTTTTCTGCAATTGTATAAAATATCTTTTATATTTGCAAATGTAAAATTAAATAGGAAAATTAGTTACTTATTAATTTCTGTTTATACCTGAATATAAGACTACTAAACTATTTAATTAAATTTGCATGATCTGGGTGTGAAAAATGAACTCGCACATCCTATACACCTGATCCACATGTTGCACGGAAGAGAACAGCAGTTCTTAACTTTATAAATTTTTTTTCTTTGAGAAAATATTTTTTATCATTCCATTTTATTGCAAACTTATATAAAGTTGATTTTTTTTTATTTCTATCTTTTGTATAGTGCAGGTTTGCACCCACCAGGCATCAAGAACTAAGAGTGCATGGCCCTTTTTGATCATTGTTGAAAAATGTCATGAAAAAGTTTTGGTTATGATTTTTATTAATTTTCATGTTGCCTTTTGCATACTACAATGCCATTTGTTAGACATTCTGTCGTTATGGGCCCATTATAAAAGATTTGTACGAATTGCCTCGCAAATCCTTGGTGGGTGCCAAAAATCTTCTGGGAAATGTTATTGACGAAAAAAGGTTTCTTATATTCAGGTAAAAGTTGCATGATCTTAAAACAGAAACAAAAATGTAAGCGAAATGCTTAGAAGAAAATGGACATAATGAAACAAGTTTTCAAGTGCATTACATATAATATGTGAACAGTGTTCAAATGAGATGGTTATTTCTCTCTTTCATTTTATGATCTTCGGCATACAGGTTCAAGAATTTGAACATATCAATGGCTATTATAGTATGCCTGAACTCATTCGCAAACCTGTGGAACCTGTGAAATTAGTTGGCAGTGGGGAAGCCGGAGAACGTAGTGCTACCACTAGCACAAGTGCCACACCGGCAACGAGTGCTGCAGCCAGCCCAGCTCCAACATTGAATAGTCAAGAGGATACTAAGGAGAAAGAGGCAAGTGTTAATTTTAATCTGTACTTTAAATGACTGGTGAAAAACAATTACAGAATTATAATTGTGAATTTCTGCTTCCTCACTACAGGAAAAAGCTTCAAATGTTGTAATATGATAAATCTGTGTGGTGTGCAATGGTTTGTAAATTTTAGCTTGTTAATTCAGTAAATGTTAGAAGTTACTTTTGAATTTGTATGTACTTAACAATTAATAATGAAGATCAGTTATGTATTAGTGAAAAGGCATTATTACAGAAATTAACCATCTTCAGTAAAACTTTGAGACACAGCATAACAAATATTTAAGAGAAGTAGAACATTAGACCTCTTCATTTCATTGATAATTTAATGAGTAATAATTATTTTTTTAGAAATCATGTAATATTGCTGTTAAATATGATAAAATACAGGTAATTAATTGCTTCGTTTGATATTAGTATATTACATGTTGTAGAGGAATGTTATAACTAGGGCTGTGATTTATATGCAATAAAAACTGCAAAATATGTGTGTATATATCTAAATATGTTTGGTAATACCGTATTTGCAATTAAAAATCGAAAATAAATAAAATAGGGTAATGTAATTTGCAAGTGTAAAAATATAATTAAAAAATATAATGTGGAAAATATGTTTACAGCAAAAAGTTACAGAAATCATAAAAATTGTTACAAGTGGCAAGGGCTTAATTTTGAAGAACACTCATTTCTTAGGAAAATAATGGGAGACGCAATGAATGTACATTTCACAAAATAAAAAATATAGGAATTGCAATAAAAATTATGATTTCCTCTCAATTCATGGCAAATTCACGGGCCTGACACTTTTAATACCACTCCACATTTGCGCCGTGTGGGAGCACGCTTAGGCACTTGGCAGATGCACATTTCGTTTCAACTGATACTGCCAGATGACAGGTGTTAGCTTGTTTTTTGAGTAACTTCATATAAGTCGGCAAGCGGCAACACTGATCTGTGGTTATGGCAATGCAAACAAATCTTTGGAAGCCCATTGCTTCAGAGCAGGTAACGTGATGATCCATGGCAAGTGGTGAGAGAACTGTAAGAGCCATTTACACGCTGACGGGACTGTAAATTCTCGGCTGTCCGGGAGACGCCGCGTCGTTGGCTGGGGTGCCGACGTTTCGCCCGACATTCGCCGTAGTCACTACCCTGAGGAAGCCTGCGAAATGTCGGGCGAAACGTCGGCACCCCAGCCAACGACGCGGCGTCTCCCGGACAGCCGAGAATTCATGAATTCGAGCCGCGGAAGCTTACGTACACGACGGGACTGTAACTTTTCGGCTACTTCTTGCGGATGTGGGGTACAACAAAAATATGCAAATATGCAATTATGGTCATATGTGAAATGAAAATAGCTTAAATAGATTCTAAATACTTCAAAATGTATATAATTTGTTGAAATGGGATGTTTTAGTTCACAGAAAAAATAGCAAATGCATATAAGTCACAGCCCTAGTAAGGAAAGAACATTTCATGAAAACTAGTTACAAAATGTTTTCTGTATTATTAAACTGAAGTATTTTATCTTTGCCCTTTTTAAATAGGCTTTCTAGGAACAGAAAAACTTTGTTGACTTTTCAAATCAAAGTATTTGAATGTCCTGTATTCTTGTTTTGACAAAAACATCTACACTTGCATCTTTTGGATTACCATTATGTTTGACAATTTTCTGACATGTTTTCGGGAGCCACAATAACTTTGTGTGTAATATGTAGATCACACGCGATCCTTGATGATCCATAGAGATATTCATAGCAGTTGGTTGCCAGCCTTTTCCTTAAAGTTTCTCTTCCTTTCTGTTATCACTTCCATAGTAAGTTTCCTCCAAACTGTTCTGTGTAGAGTCCTTCTCATTGCTTTTATCCAAGTCAACTTGGTTTGCTTTTTTGATTTCCTCATCCCATCTTATTCTCCTTCCCGGTCTCCTAGTTCCATCCATTGTTCCTAAGATCATGTCCTTGTCCAATGATTCCATTCTTCTTACAATGCGTTCAAAGAATGATAATTTCTATATGATGGCTGTGGTTTCTGAAAAGAAACCCAGCTTCACTTCTTCCAATATAGACAGGTTTGTTCTTCTGTGAATCCAATGAGTTTTCAATATTTTCTGCCAGCACCACATTTCAAATCCTTCTTTCTTTTGTCGATAGATCTTAAAGTCCAGCTTTTGGAGCCGTATAAAACTATTAGAAATTTAAAAAAAATTAGTTTAGTATTAGTCTTATTTGATAAACCCGAGTCTTTAATGAATTGGTTACATTTTCTCAAGGCTGCCTTTCCCAAAATTATTCTTCTTTTAATTTCGGCAGTACATCATCCGTCTTTTGTTGTAATTTCTCCCAGAAATTTTACCTTGTTTCTAGTTTTTATTTCTTCTTCATTTATCTGTATTTTCTCTTTCTGTCTAGTTGTCATTGCTACGGTCTTTTTAAATTCTTCTTGAGTCCTGCTTTCTGACTTGTCACTTTCCTAATAGTTTCTCTAAACCTCTGCTGTCCTCTGCAAGTATCTGCATATCAAATATTGTTGATTCGGCGTCCTTCAATTCTTACCCTAACATTCATTTCATTCAATTTCATTGTTCTCATGATCATTTCTGTGTACAGATTCAACAATCCAGGGAAGAGAATGCATCCTTGTCTAACTCCTTTGCTAATTTTAAACCACTCAGTTATTCCTTCTGCTAATTGCACCCTCACTTCTTCTCCTGTATATAGTTGTCTTAGTATAATGATTGTGTGTCCTGTTATGCCCATGTTTGTTAAAGTAATCCATTATGGTCCACAGAGTGAAATGCTTTAGAATAGTCCAAAGAGCATAAATGTAGGTGGTTGTTTTTTTTCTGCTCTCTTCCCTTATCCATCTTAGGTTCACTATCTGATCCCTGGTTCCCTTACCCGTTCTGAAACCAGTTTGTTCTATTGACAGTTCTTTCTATAAAAGGTTCTTGTCTTTTATTTATTATTTTCAGCACGATCTTTCTTACATGACTTGACAATCCTATTGTTCTATTGTTAGCACATTCCCTTGTCTTCTGTGGTAAGGGATTGAAAATCATTCTCTGCCAATCCACTGGCCATTCTTTCTTTTTCCATATCATGTTGCAAAGATCTGATATCCTTCCTATAATTGCATCACCTGCACATTTTATCATTTCCATGGGTATGTCATCTCCCCAAGCAGATTTACCATTCTTTATTTGTTCAAGGGCCCATACGACTTCTTTTAGTGTCATTAGTTCTTCTTCATAACTCCTTGTAATGAAATGTTTGTCAATACTTGAATCCCTTTCATACAGCTGTTGTGTATATTCCTACCATCTTTTAGTTATGTCTTGCTTTGAAGATAGAAGGCCATTGCTGTCTCTAACTGCTCCTACCCTTGGTTTGAATTCTTTCACGATGTCTCTTATAATCTGGAGCATTTCTTTTGGTCTAAACTTTGGGTTATATGTTTCAGCTTCTTACACTTAGAATTAATGAATTTTGCCTTGTCTTTCCTTGCTTTGTATTGAAATCTTCTGTTAAGCACCTGTACTCCACCAGTCCTCCACTTTCTTCGCATTCCTTCTCTCTTTTGCCATTTTAATGGCTTTCTCAGAAAACCAGCTTGATTTGTTTCATTTTTGTCTTTTGGATATGCTTTTTTGCCTCTTCAAGGATTACTTCTTTAATAGACTCCCAAGCTGTTTGTGGGTCCTCTTGTACACCACTAGTTCTGATCTACCTCCTTGAGATAGCTTCCTTATGTGTTTGGAATGTTTTGGACATCATACCTGATTTTAGGTCTTTCACTCTTCGTTGTCTTCAATCTAACCTTTATTTTTGCTACCATCAGTTCATTATCTGTTTCACAGTCCTCATCAGGTATTGTAGTAGCATCCTGTATAGAAGACCTCTACATTTTCCCAAGATATAGTCAATTTCATTCTTATATCTGCCATCTGGGGATGTCCATGTGTACAAATGTTTCTCTTGCTTCTTGAACATTGTTGTTTGCTATAAACATGCTGTTGCATACACAGAAATAAATTAATCTCTCCCCCTTTGCTTCTTTTTCCCAAACCAAATTTTCCTGTAATATATTTTGTTTCTTCCTGACCCACAATCACTTTAGATATACAATAATACAGCTTTGTGACAAAAATCTTATGACTGACTCATCTGAATCTTATGACTTCTAAAAGTATTTTGGAGCCTCTCGTCTGAGTATTCCTGTGCCTCTTCTGCGCCAATTCAGTATGCATAAGCATCCAAGTGCTGGTAAAAAGATCCTGGAATCGATAGCTATACACAAGAATTCCACTTTAAGTGCTAACATCAGTTTATTTCGATTTCCTGTCTTGTCCTTTTGGAACATTTCCATCAAATTAGTATCCTGCTTTTCTTTCTTTGAGAGTGCAGTGCTTTGCACATTTTCTTGCAGAATGCTGTAGGTATGTGTGATTTATTATTGAACTAGATTGTGCTTGCTAAAGGACTTCATATTTAAAGGATGTAACAGTTCATGACAAGCATTCAAATAAAACTAGTAATTTATCAGTTGCCTTAACAAAAATTGATTGATTACTTGCCCCAATGAAATATATTCAATTTGGGTTGAATATAATATTGAATGTATTGAGTAAAATATATTGTATTGAATATTTACTCTTCAATTTCTTTCCTTACTAGTGTACTGTATTTATATCTACATTCGATTGATATTTTTATTTTTAGAAGTAAGCATTTTATCAAAATTGTAGTGTTCTTGTTGAAAGGTAATATATTCTTTGTTATAATAATGAAGCATTATTGGAATACAGAATATGAATTCCAGTCATTCTGTTTCTGTTATAGCTATGATATTTTCACCAAATGTTTGTAATGATACAAATCACATATATAATAGTAATAAAAATTAGGCATATTTTTAAGAGAAAATAATTAATGAAAATTCTTCTGTAGGTGGAAGATCTTAGTACAAACAAGGATGATGTTACAAAAGAAAAAGAGCCTGTAAAAGAAGAAGGAAAAGACACACCACCAACAGAAATTAAAAAAGAGGAAACTGAAGTTAAACCTGAAGAAGAGGAGAAGAAAGAAGACAGTACTCCAAGTACATCTGCAGCGGTCAAAGAGGAAGTAATTGAAGAGAAAGAAAAGTCTGAAGAAAAGAAAGAGCCTGCAGAGAGTGAAGAGAAGAAACCAACAGAAGAACAGCCCAAGGAAAATGGAGAAGAAAAGACTGAGAGCAAAATTAAAACTGAAAGTGAGGAAAAGCCTAAGGAAGATGAAACATCAACAACTGCTGCAGCAAGTTCTACTTCTACCACTCCTGCTGCTGGGACATCGAAAAAAGATGATGATGATGTTGTGGTTGTAAAAGATGAATCAAGTGAAGAAAAGAAAGAGGTAATTTTTCAAGAATATATTGAAATGTGTATGTTGTTGGAATTTCTTTATTCTAATCAACATTCTTTTTTAGGATAAGAAAGATGGTATAAAGGAGGAAAAGAAAGACGAAAAGTCAGAAGAAGTGAAGATCATTGATGATATAATGGATAAACAGAAACGGAAGTTTATGTTCAATATTGCTGATGGAGGTTTTACAGAATTACATACCTTATGGCTGAATGAAGAGAAAGCTGCTGTACCTGGTCGTGAATATGAAATTTGGCACAGGAGGTGAGTTAGAATTTGCTCTAGGTGACGTGTTACATTTTTTGTGTAGATGTGCCTGAAAATTTAAAACCAAAGAAAATTTTGTTGCAGGCATGATTACTGGCTTCTGGCTGGTATTGTGACTCATGGTTATGGTCGCTGGCAAGATATTCAAAATGATATTAGGTTTGCAATAATAAATGAACCATTTAAAATGGATGTAGGGAAAGGAAATTTCCTAGAAATCAAAAACAAATTTCTTGCGAGAAGATTCAAGGTGAGAAGCAGGTCCTCTCTACATCTGCAAATTCAAAAATGTATTCCTTTTGTGCTCATGTTTTCACTTTATATTTCAGCTTCTTGAACAAGCTCTGGTCATTGAGGAACAACTACGTCGAGCAGCTTACTTGAATCTTACCCAAGACCCAAACCATCCAGCAATGTCTCTCAATGCTAGGTTTGCAGAGGTGGAATGTCTTGCAGAATCACACCAGCATCTATCTAAGGAGAGTCTGGCTGGCAATAAGCCTGCAAATGCTGTTTTGCACAAGGTACATACACTATCCTGATGGATGTGTTGGGATCACATTAAATGGTGAAATTCGTCCGCCTCAAAAAATTGCGCGCCCAAGGCTGCAGCCTACTTAGCCTGTTTGTTAATCTGCCATTCTCTAAAGCATCCCATACACTATCTGAAGTCAAAATGTAATCAAAATTGTTGGTGTTTGTGAGGAGGAAAATGTGATTAATATTTTTAAATCTTTTTATACGTTTTTAAATGGGTAATTCGGGATACTTTTAACATTAGAATGACCAATACCAAAAACGTATGGATTGCATTGGATAGATATTAATGCTTCTTTATTTCAAACTCAGATAAAAGTTTCTGGTGAAATTAGAACTGTGTAGAGTTGTCTGAATTGTTTCACTGACCAAAGATGTAATTTAACCAATTATAAATTTCCCGTGATGTAGGTTTTAAACCAGTTGGAGGAGCTGCTGTCGGACATGAAGTCGGATGTGAGCCGGTTGCCGGCCACCCTGGCGCGCATCCCCCCCGTGGCCCAGCGGCTCCAGATGTCAGAGCGCTCCATTCTGTCTCGCCTAGCAGCCACAACTACTACTGGGAGCACCCCGACCACCCCCACCACCTCCCAGCAGGGTCCCGCTGGTAAGTTGCGCTGGTGAATAGTTGCTCTAGCTCAGTATAGTAGGTAATGTTCACAGCAAATGTGTTATTGTAGGATGGAATGGGAGATCATTGCTAAAATATTTTATGTCCTGTTTACATAAAACATGAAGTGTGGAGTAAATTTTATGCAAATGAATGTTACTGAGAAGTTTATAGTCTGATCTTCAGATAAATTGATTTCTCATATCACTATATTTGTGATTAGAGGAAGCTTATTTTATAAGATGCACTTGATCTTAGATAGCACTAGGGAATTGCCATGTTTACCAAAATACTACACAAGGTGTTTTTCACCGAAATCTCTTTCCGAAAGTATGGTGTGGTCTTACATTCACGTATTAAACCAAGTCTGTTGGATTTAAGTGCTTTTTCTTTGCCTTTCCATTTAAGGAAACTGAAATATAATATTTGCAAGACATACATCAAAGTAGAGATAAAAGTGCTTGTGAAGAGAAAAGGTGAATGCTATTCTCTAATACAGTGACAATTTGGCAGTTTGTCTTTTACAGTGACTACGAGGTATTTACCTCAATGTCTTTACTGTAAGCCGGTAGCATGTGTTTTTCTAAATGCTTATTTGTTGAAAATTATTGGAGCATTGGCTTATTGTGTACAATTGGAAATTTAAATGTTTCTTAAGTTACCATTTTGCATCAAGAAATACAATAACTTGTATTATGTTCCTTCTAATGTTTTTCCATGAAAATTAACATTAATTTTGTACAGTATCTTGATGCAACTAGTAGTAGTTAAATAATTTCATAGTTTGTAACAAATTCCGATCATTAGGTCAATGAATTCAAATATTTTTTTTCTTCCACATTGTTGTACGTATGTGACAACTTCATACCCATCTGAACTGCCATGTTTTAAGCTTTAATCTCAAGATAGGTTTTGATTCTCTGTGTGGAATATATTCACATTCAATTCAGTTGTTACCATTAGTATTTTAGAAATTATTTTGAAGATACATTTTTGCATGTGAAATATGCTAAATTGTAAGAAAATTTCATTAACTCATTTTTGTGTTCCTTGCAGCTTTATTGAATAGTCAATTCCCAGGCAGTTTCCCAGGTGGCCAACTCCCTGCCGCCTTTGGCGGCGCAAATTTTGCCAACTTCCGACCTCAATATTCTGTCCCTGGTCAGCCAACACAAGGATTTCCTGGTAAGTTTTAGGAATACTGTTATTCATAATGCCATTTTCTCAACAACTCTTGTACTTTCTAACATTTAGGATACAGAAACATCTTTTACCAATTCCTTCTTCTTTTTTTTAGTTCTTAATAGTAAGGGGTTTTTACTTTCAAAAATAGGGTTTTAGGTCAGTTAATAAGTACATTTTTTAATTTAGACTTTTAATGTATGAACGTGTATAAGATAATTTTGATCTCTGAAATGAATACTTTCTATGACTCTGTTGAGTAACTTATTGGAATAAACCAATTAGTTGTGATGAAAGGACTTGTGTAGGACGATTGAGTTGTTGAGATCAATTTAATTATTTGAGCAGACAAATTGCTTTTCAATGCATAGATGAAAAAGACTTCTTGTAGAAGTAAACTGTTCAATAACAACTTCTCTTCTTCCTTTGGGAATTGAATATGTCCTTGGAATTGCTCTTTTAGGTCTGCTTTAACAAGAGGATTGTTTCCTTTGTTTGAATATATTCCCTATAAGGTTTGGAAATTATGTAACAACAAAATAGTTATTTTAGACAATGCAATGTAGACAAATTTTAAGAAGAGTAAATTTATTGTCAGAACTTAATTTTGTTGTAAATAAAACCACAGCATGTTTACATAAAAGACAAATAATTACTTTCCGGTTCTGAAGCTCTTGAATGCTGTAGTAGGATGTCTCTGTGCTTGAATTATTGTAAATTTGTAGTGTTCAGAAAACGGAGTGTACTTTTTTGATAAAGGTATCCTGTTTTATTTCTTTCTGTGAATACTTTGTATGCCTGTGAAACAAAGGAAATGGTTGTGAGAGTAAGTTAAATTAATAATTAACTATTTTTGTCTATGAATATTGAAGCAGCAGGAAACATTTTAATGTTGAAGCATTTTGTGCTTCAAATCCAAGATATTACTCTGTGATGTGCAGGTTTACAAGATAAGGAAGTTAGCTATTTGTTAGAACAGTCTTTTCGCCTTCCATTTTAGGGAATAGATTATAAATTGACAGTTAAATGTAATCATTTGAGAATGATTAAAAAGCACCAAAAATCTACATTTCATTTCCCTATCTATTTTACTACAGAACTCCTAAAAGTATACTCTTTCCCAATTCTACTGTTCTTGAAACCAATTTCAGAAATTAAAATATTTTGAAGAAATAATTTTACAAGCCTGTCTGTGGTTAAAAAAATGCTTATATTTCAAACCTTCATTGATATTGTATACTTAAAGATCAATTATTTTACCTGCAGCCTGTAAAAATCCTTGTTTTTTCTGAAGTACTTATTCATGTTGCAATAATTTTCATTAATTATGGTATAATTTACTGTGATTTTGAGTTAGTGATTTTTTGCCTCCCAAACCTCAATTGTGATTAATGAGAGAATGCTTCCCAAGAGTATTCTTGTGATTGCGATTAAATTAGGAGTGAAATTCAGAAGGGAAATTTTGGGAGGTGTTCAGAACAGCTTGGAACAACTGTTCACTTTAAAAGGTCATTGATTTTGTGTTTTACATATCAAATGATACTTTGACACATTAGTTAAATCAAGAATTATTTGTATTTTCTTATGTGATACACATAATTGCTTTTGCAAATCTATGAAGAGGATCTTCGTGTTGTAATGGAGTTTGCCTTTCTTTTCAGAATGGATTAGATGATTGCATTCTTTATGCTGCACCTCTATTATATTTCTGCAGCCTTTCTGAAGTGATAAATGCTGTTATTGTGCTTTTCTGAGGCTTGTATTTTTTTCTTGATTCATTTTTGTTCAGTTTCTCTAGACTTTATTTCCATTTGGATGCTTTGCCCATAGTTTTGTGACACTGGGTGACACATTAGCATGAAGTATTTTCAGCAAGGCATTTAAGCATTATGCACTAGTGGATAATTGTGTGAAAATATTTTTGTCACATACCATACAGTTCAATAATACACTTGTAAATTTACCAGTGTGTTGAAGTTACTCGATACTGTTCTCATTACTTCTATACTTCATTAATGCAATTAATGGGACAGAGCATGCTGTGAGGCATAGTAAAGCTTGCTTTTACTTCTGTGGTTTTGAACTACTTTCGAGCAATGTGTTCACTTCATTCTGGACAACATTACTTTTTCAAGCTATCTGAATTGACAATTAACCTTCCCCCTTGCTGGAATGAACGTTCATGTGTCTTATGTGCAAATATCGTTGTTTGGGTGTCGTTGACTTCAGAGGTGGTTGGTGGATATTTTACAGAGGCGTCACCTGAAATCGACGTCTCTCGGGTGCCGTTGTTTCATGATGGCAACTGGAGAGAATCGTGGTAGACAGCTGAGCCAACAGAGGAACAAAAAATATTTGTTATAAAAATATAATTTTTAGAAAAAAATTGTGCTCACTTAAACCATCACCTCAGGTTTGGTGGAACAGTATTTTCTAGATCTGTTGGCTTTGTGTTCTTTGTTAATCGTTTGCTATTTCTAAAATAATTTATTTGGACTGCCTCCAACATTTGTTCTAAGTGTTCTGTGTTCGCCTTTTTTTCCATTGAAGATAAAATATAACATGCAAGTTTTACATTTTCTCCCAGCTTTTAATGTATGTGGAGGGGTGTGCAAATGATCGAAATAAACATGAAAAGGAGAAAGAAAGAGAATAGATATAAGCTGTTAGTGTGTGCAATATTTCCGTTATTTCCACATTCCTCTTCATGTGCTGCCAGTTATTAATAATAACAAAATACTTGCCTTATTTTATTGTATTGTTCTTGGCAGTGTAGTATGACACTAAATTAGCAGACTAAAATGCATGCCATCCTTCTTTTTTGTGAGAGAGGTGTTAGTCCATAGCTTGTTTAATATATGGATTGATTAAATACTTTGCAAATATACAGAAGCTTTTTAGTAGTAAACATCTAACAAAATTAATTCTTAATAATTCAATTCTTACTCAGCATGCATTCAGATTAAATTCAGTTGTAGAGTAAAATGCAATGTATATTTTCATGGACTTTTTCCCCGCCCTCATGATTAAAATAAGTAGTTATTTTTATGAAGGTGCTTGCTCATTACTTTTAAGTGTAATTTAAACAATTTGTATTAAATAACTAAGTTATGTGTGTATTTTTGCTGTTCACATTGTAGCTGCATGTTGTTTGGAAACATGTTGCACTGTGTACATTGCATTGTGAAATTAAATGAAATTACTTTACTTTGTTTTATATCTGTAAATCTCCAGTTGACGTGAGTCTGCCTGTATCTACAAAAATGACCGTTGAAATGTTTCAATGTATAGAATGTGTTGTTTTGATAGTGTTAAGTCTATCTGCTCCTTTCTTTACTGTATTTTATTAACTACCGCATGTGCTAATTTGTTTCTTCTTTGTTTTGCAGTGAATTGAATCACCATCTGAGAGGAAATCCTGTGAAAATGTGTGGTTGTGCAAGACAGATGTGATTACAAATTGTTACAACTATTCCAGTTCTCTGTGAATTAAAATAATTGTACCAATGGATCTCAATCAGAAGGAAACCATGGAAACTTAAGGAAGATGCTCCCATTTTCTATACTTACTGTTGGGTGTTTTCTTGTATGGTTTAGAGTTTCCTCTTGTTTTCCTGCAGCTGGAAGAGGTTTTCAGAATGGGATTTTTTTGTAAATGTAAAAAGTAAATTGTCTTGGAAAGTCTCTTAACTGTTAGACTGTAGACAGTATAAAGTGCAAGTTAGAAGTATTATTAATAATAAATACTTGTAATAGACTGGTGATTTTAATGAGGTTATGTGGCTTGCTGAAAGTCTGTGTTGAATTTTGAAAATGTTTGTGTTGTATTATATTTTTGATTTATTTCTATAACACTCAGATCACAAGTACACCTGTGAAGTTATGCATTTGTAATAATTTTTGTAACTTCATGTTCTGAAGGTCTACTCTAAAAGAATTATGAATCATCTCATTCAATTAAACGGTGACCATTTTTATATCAATATAGTACAATGCATGTCATATCATCCTTTGTTGTTCCATGTTGATTGTCTTCAGACAATGTTGAAATATTGACTGCAGCAAATGCTACACGTTCTAGGATTTTTTAATATATTTTTTATTTAGAACTATTGCCTCTTAGCATTGATGCAAGTCAGTATTATATATTCCATATTGACATGAAGTATTTAATGTTGTGCGGAAGTGGCACTGTTTTGCAAATGTTTGAAATGTTTGTTCATTTTAAATCCTTGCAAAATACTAGTGTTTTCTAGACATTCCTCGTGAAAAGGTTGAGGCCACCCTTTTTTGTTTTCATGTGATGTTTCGACTATTTAAATTATTACTTAGTAATCTCTCTAAGCAGGATCTCTAAAAATTTATGATCACTTCAAAATGCGCACTTTTTATTTATATCAGCTCAATAAAGTTCATTCACACCCTATACCTTTGTTTAATTTTTGTAAATAAACCAAAAAGAAAACATTGCAAAAGTGAATTGTAAGTATTGATATCCTGGTTAATGAATGTGTTAAGGTGGAGTTGGCATGCCTGGAATGGATCGTGAGTGGCAGCATTGCTTGTGTACGCTTCGCTTGGCGTTAGGCGTTTGTTATGCGCTATGTCATTATGGGGAATATGGATTGCGCCTTCTAATTGGTGGAAAAGGCTTTGCCGACTCCGCCTTGAAGAATTAGGATTGGTGAATGGAATATGGGGAGACTTGTGTCAAACGAAACATGAGGTTGTAATGAATTCGTCTTGATCCGTCCGTGTGCGTGAACTTCATTTCATTGTTTCTCTGTGAGGTTATGCGCTTGTCTCGTATCCATGTCGCCAGAAACTAAGAGAAGTATTCCACCGCCTACTGAAACAATTCAGACGAAGCCATTTCCAGTCAGAGGTAAGAGATCGAAAAGTTTCTAATTTTACCTACACGTTTCATTAACCTAGGACAAACCTATTTTCAGTGGTGCAGTGTTTTACAAGATGTGTCAATCACGTTGGAACCCAAAATATAAGTTGTCACCGACTTCGTGCTTATTTTGTATTGATTATAGTGAATGTCAAATGATATAAATCTGTCGTGTGTTGTTTAAGGGACGTAGGACGGGTTTTTAAGAGCTGATGTTCATCTAAAACCTTGGAGGTAGTATTTTATTCCAATTGTTCTTGCAGTATCAGGAATTCTCTGTTTTCTCTGATATTATTCAAGTTCAAAAAAGATAACATGATTATGTGCTGGTTTGTATACTTGATTTCAATGATTGAACTATTGAGTATATAGCGATTGTTTTGACATTATGTGACGGGTGATTCGAAGTGCAAGATCTGAGCCAGACGTCAGTATGAAATGCTACTTCTAGTCTTAGCTAACCTATATGTCTAGAGCACAAAAACCCGAATACATTAGATACCTGTCCAATGTCTGTTATTTGACGTGAGAGTATTCATCAATTTTTTTTTTTTAATTTCGGAAGAGAACGCTCGATTTTTTAAAATCCAAGAATAAGGTGTAATTCATCATTTATTTGTGACATCGCGGTTAGGTCGGCCTGAAAAAGTATTTCGATTGAACATGTTAGCCGTGGTCAAGGTAGGTCGGTGACGTGCGGTAAGAATTGCACGTGTTGTGAGATCGTTTCATCACGTCCATACGTGCTGACGAATATCTTATGAATCCAATATCTGTGTTAACGAATGTTCCATATCAGAACATTTTCACTTTTTTTTTTCTTTCTACGTCATCTGTCTAGCGTCGTGGAAAAATGTCAAATGAACAATTGTCATTTTGGCATTTGAGTGTTGTCAATTCTTCCGTTAGGCATTGTTCGAAACATACCTGATTTTATTTTAGGTATTTGACAAACAAAAAGACGTTCCGTTGTGTAAAGAGTTGGTTAGTGTTTTACTGTTTACTTTTCATGCTCGAGGGGGGGGGGGGTCGATTTAGTTTTCTTTGTACTCGAGCACACGATCAAGGAATCCCAAGGGGAATTCGTAGGAAAGAGCTCCGCAGCGCTTTGCCAGCTGCACCAGACGCAAGTCGCTATCGCGCTCGTGTCCTCGAGTCGTGCGACGATTGTTTCCAGCGCTGACGTTCGCGATCGCCGCAGACGCTACATGGCGCGCTATCTTTCGCGGGGCGGAGGAGGAGGAGGAGGAGGCGGCAGTGGTGACGAGGAGCGCATGGCTTTCACGGCCAGGTGATGAAAGGCGCTGGAGGCGGCGATTGTGCGCGTGAGTGCCTGGTCCGAATGGCTGGCTGGCTGCCGGCCGGCCGGCCGGCGAGGAGGCGTGGCGTGGCGTGGCGGAGCTGCGTATGCCACGTGCGCCGCGTCACGTGGCTGCGCTGGCTGGCGGGCGGGCGGCGGTAGCGCGCCGGCTGCGAGCGAAGGAGTGCGTCGAGGAGCTCTAGCGAGGTCGGGACTTGCGAAATTGGGGGCGTTAAACCGGAAGGTCGGGACGGTGAATGCGGAAAGACGGTCAAATTGTAAATTCGGGTATGGAAGTAACGCGGAACTGGAATTTACGCGGGAAATTGAATGATATATTGAAACAACGAGACCTAGAGGGCCCTTAGGCAGTTGTGTCGAGCACTTTCCGTGATTTAGTAAAAAATAATCTTGAATTGCTCGTTTTTAGCGGACGTCGATCATAGGAAATTTACGAGAAGACACAAAAGAAATAGAACATTTTTTTGCACTTACCAGATTATCATTTTTACATTTATTATGCCTGTTTGCTTTTTGATTACTTTACCTCCAGGGGTTTGTTGTGTTGTTCGCCTGACCCTTTGAAGGATCTCTTCGAACAGGTTGATGTATTGATGGTGTAGTTTACGGTTTTATGTTACCTCGTGGCGAACTTTGTTCTGTGCAATTGTCTAAGTTGTGTCCTAATTTGGTGCGTTTTGACATACGTTTTGATATTCGCTCTTCTTCAATTTGCACTATTTCGTCCTCCTTCTAGGTTTCGAATCTAGGCTACACAGAAGTTCGAACAGTCGTTTTAGATAACTGATTCAGAGGTTCAATCCGAGGATTTCCCGAATACCAATATTAAGAGTTAGAATACGTCGAAATTTCAGTGTCGGTCTTTTAAGACTTGGTCCCGTTTTTAAAATGCTAAATGCCGGTGCCCCACTAAACTTTGAGCTTCTGTATTGCATTGGCAGCGTTAACGTAGTGACTTTTGACAGACAACACTTCACCCACCACCTGTGTTGAAAGACCTGTAAAGGGTCGTACACGATCAAGATATGTGACAGTTCCACGCGCCCGGTCTTGCACCTCGCGTGTATAAACGTGCCCCGGATGTGCCCATAATATTTTTATTCGTCTGGGTGTACCCCCGAAAGAAAATAAATCTTTACAGTTTAATTAGATGTACTCACGGTGTAGGTTACGCGCACATACTGTCAACCGTTGACCCGCACTGAGAACAAAACGAGAAGCAGAAGGTTTACTTGTTAACAGTCAACGTACCCGCGAGGTTACGACCACAGACCCTCGTGTTCACCCTCGAAGCAGGAATTAGAGAAACAAAATATATTGTGTGTTGTTTGAACGGAGGTATATGCATGCCTGGGTTAAATATGTGCCGCTCACGATTATTACATTACAGTGTGTACCCCTCTAGAAGCAGTACAGACCAGCAGTACTATTTACAGAGTTGTGTATATGCCACATATGGTAACGATAGTGGATACTGTCAAATGTCTCCCCGGCGAATGGAATTCCAAGCATTTTCCGCGAGGCGCTAGTCCAGATCAGTCTCTGGTGTTGCACACCCGCGTGAACGTCATCTCATTGAAGCCTTGTAGTAAACTCGCCTAAAAAGGATCAAAGGAGCTGTTTGTAGGCGTGTTGTCCTTTTGGAAGAGAGTATTTATGTGTTACGGGAATGTGAAATCGGGTCAGTTAATGTTTCGTTTAATTTTATTTAATGTATTTTCGCCAAACTAACTGTTCAAACTGTATCTAACGTATGGGAGGGAAGTATAATCTGCGCACGTTTTCTTGAGGTCTGGAATCTCTTCCTCTACCCCAACTAGCGAAAGCGCATCTAACAAGAGCTCAACGGAATGAGCGCATTGTGAAGCTACGTCCAGAAGCAAAACAAGGAGACCCAGATTGCTTTATAGTTCCACTGCTAGAAGATGCGTTGTTACTCTTCTTCTTGATCTTTTTGTATGATTTGAATTGACGCCGGTTCAACAAAACCATTAGTACAAGTCTTAGTTACCCTTTACAAGAGAGCCGGGTCTACAAGAGCACGGCATCCGCCCCGCATCACTGTTATTCGCGATTTTGAAAACTATTTATGACACTCCTTAGATTTTATTTATCAGGCTTAGCCCGCCCCGTTCTAGCCAACCACAAGAAGATAAGACCGGGATCACCACGGCTTCGAGCCCCGCATGCTTGGCTCGGGGCGCTAGGTTGAAACACCTTTGCCCCAACGCCAGGGTTGTTCGGTCATATCGAAATTACATACTGGTGGATGGAGCACGCGTCACGTCACCATGGCTTGCCACGAGCTTTTCAGTGCAACTGGTCAACTATCGAGAAATGAAACGACACAATAGTACGCGCTCAGTACGCCGATGGCATTGTCGAAACATGCAGCAGCGTGTTTGTCAAAGGATATGAAATGTGTTGGCTGTAGCGGAAAAAGAAAGGAAGAAAAAAGCACGAGTAAAGAGCAATAAAAGTAAAAAGTTAATAAACAGAAGAATCTGAATTTGTTTTTTGACCTCTGCCCTTCCTCTCGTGTAAGCAGCTGTATTCTTGCTGTGAGGTGGGCAACTGTGGAAGGGAGATTTCATTGTGCCACCCGCGCCACCGAGTCGTTCTGGTGGCAACTACCTTGATGTAAAGTGACAGCATTTCGATTTTTTTAGTCTTTCGTTCATTCTAAAAATGTTAGTCGTAAGCTACTGGGGGTTGTGTTGAGGTGGCAGTGGTTTTGACACCCCCCTGCGACCCTGAAATGTATAACGAAGTATCGAAAAGTTGGCAAAAATGTTTACGTAGCGCCCTAGCCACGATAGCGGAGAACCACAGTACACACAATAGAAACAGCAATCACAATAGAAACAGCAATCACAATAGAAACAGCAATCACAATAGAAATGGTTGCAGTATACCAGATCCATGATACTGTAACAAGGAAATTGGTTACAGTGTCATGGTCTGGTATACTGCAACTTTTCTTTTTTATCGTTGTAGCATTGCTCATTTGTTCGTCTCAACGCCACACAGCCATTAAAAGTACATGAACCGATGAGGCCTTAGCCAGAAAATGCAGTGAGACGGTGGTTACGATAAACACAATGGTAGCAATGGTGGGATGGGAGACGGGTGAAACGGGAGAAACCCCGAGCAGCCAACCAGCTTTGTCCACCAAAAAGATCCCGTGGATCGATCGGGGTTTGCACTCCAGACTCAGAGGTGGAAGGTCAGCTGTTTAGATACATCTGAACGAGTCGCTACGGATGGATATATGTAATAATTAATGGAATGAATGATGTGGAAGCAATGGTAGAATGACAGCTATGGGGCACGCGAGAACCCTGAGTAAACTTGCTGCGAAGTCTGTTTGTCTGCCTGAAATCCCACAAGGATCGACGGGGATTGAAGTCACATGTACACGTGCGCAGACGCGGTCGCTATGGCGTCGACCAGGCGTATTAGGGGCGAGGATAGGACAAGGAAGAGGAAGGTGAGATCGCGCGTGGACCGTGACCCGTTCGTTAGGATACTGCTCCGGCATTCGCTGGTGTTGATCGGGGAAACCACGGAATACTACCGATCAGAGCAGCCGGCCGCTAGAATTCTCCTCCAGACAGCGACTGAATTCGACCTTGCTAGTGTCGAAAACCCTGCCACCGTCGGGACTCGAACCTAGGACTTCCCGGTCAGAGGCACTGCAGTGACATCAGTTGATGCCTTGAGCCATCTCTCCTCGTACGTATTAGGAAATCGACGCCTTTGTATCATGGGATTTCGGCGACAGTTCCAATAGGAGCTGAAAAAGGTTGCTATGACTGTCTGTACTCCATGTCTCCCCCCTTCCTGGGCGCGAGCATTTTTTTGAGCGCGAGTACAAATTACAAAGCATGGCACAGCAACGGAATTCAGCAAATGGGTGCTTGGGATTCTTGCGGATAGCGTTGTGTATTTGAACGGCGCTACAATAAGTTGGCGAAGCAAAACTTTGTACGTGGTCGTAAGTCGTTGGGTTGAGTTAGCTTACCAATCTCCAGTACGAAATGGCTAATAAACCCGCTTCACTTACGTATTTCATTATCGATAGCGAAGCTTCGATCTTCAGCGACTGTGATTAACAACAATCCTGCCAAGGCAAAATGTTTAACGCATTTTAACCTTCAAAAACGTTATGGCTGAACTTGACTCATTTCCGTAATTACTGCCGAGATATTTCTACTGAATGAAATATGCGCATTTCGAACGTGTTCCACTGACCCACATGCTTTAGCTGTTTGTCAAAGGAAAATATCGCTTTCTGGGTAGCGACATGTTAGAATGTTCGATTACCTTCGCCTTCTGCTGCGTGTTGGGTGATAGATGTCGGGGAATGTTTACGGATGGGACGGTGTGAGAAGGAACAACGAAATCATGAACGCGCGTGCGCGATTCGAACCCGGAGCTGCCGGCCCGTCGCGTCAGAGTGCCTTTCGTCCTCCGGCCGGCGCGCTCGCCGTGGACGGCCTCGCGCGCGTGGGCCGCGTGGCGCGGAGGGCGTCGCCTCGGCCGCGCCGGGGGGCGTGCTCGCGGCCACGTGCGCTGGCGGACGGGCGCACCTTGGGCCGCTCACGTGCGCCAGCCGGTGCACTCGCGCGCCGTCACGTACCACGCGCGCGCCCTGCGCCGCGCCGCGCCGCCTGACCCACATGGGAGCGCGCGGGAGATGGACGCCGCCTCCGAAGCGAATTGAGGCAGAGCGTTCCTGGATGTTAAAGTGATGACAAATGAGAAAATTATTTCTATTCGGAGAAGGCTTTTTTAGACACCACTTTGAAAAATCTGAAGAATCTGCTTAAATACTTATCTATTACGTTCTCAGTGTCAACAGACCGATAAGGTCCGACAAGTGGTAGCCCAGCCTCTCGGCCACGGGATAAGGGGTTCGTGTGGTTAGTACGAAGACATCCCTTTATCGTATATGAGAAGTGAGGTTTCTCATAGTCACATAGCAATAGATATTGGAACATTTGTAAAGAAAGCGCACAGTATTTTTGCTTCGGCCGGGAATCGCACCCAGAGTTGTGCCATGGAAAGCCAGAGCGCTAATCAACAAGCAACTGACGGCCTTAACTATCTATTATAAACTACTTAAATAGGGAATCATTTGTGTTTCGCGAAATTCACTTCAAACACTACTTGGTGAAATGGGGAAAAGTGGAAGAAGTTGGAAAAATAGTTGGTGAAAGGAGCGTAGCAAAATTTGCACGATCGGACGGAAGAGGCCCCACCTGTCCTGAGTCTCGTCGCGTAAAATAAGGCATAAATTCGATTTAAAAAAATACAACTCAGAAAGCACATTTATCGGAGGAGTGATGCTCGAGAGTTTAGAACAATTTGAAAATATTTACGTTTGTGTCAGAATAATTGCTGACAACTTTTTACTTCATTTAGTGTAGTAGTTTTCACCTTTCCCTGTCGGTTCGTTTCATGTAACTGCGCTCAGAGCGAGCCTTAGCGGTGCGCGTGATTGCAGAAATTTCGTGCTGAGGGAGTTAAACAAACGAGCGTTGGTGCAGACCTTGTTACGTGACATTCCGAGAAACTCGTGTTGCTTGTCACGAAGGCAAGTGGAAAGCTCGCGGTGTAATGCGTTCAGCTTCTTCCGCATTGGGTCTCCAGCCATACCATGTGGAATTTTGTGGCGAACAAGTGAGTTGTCAGCACGTTTGCTCGGGGTTTCCCTTTTCACCTGCCTCTTTTCGTCACTGCTTCATCATCATTCACCTCACCATCTCAACTAAACGCAGTTTTACCCCTCAGGAATCAGCTTCAAGTCGTGACCCTCACCCAGCCTGACATTTCATCTACTCTCTGCTATCCATATCTATGTTCGTGGGGGGGGGCGTCCCCCACTCCCTCACCATTTTTCGTCTCTCTAGTTCTCCGTGTTGGGACCCTACCTGCAATAACCCGCTGAGTTAACCGTAGCCCTTCGCAGCTTGTTCTTGATGATCGCTTGAGCTCCGCTGTGATCCGTGGATCCATTGCGGAATGGTGGTGAATGACAAGATAGGGTAGGGAATGATTAATGGAGCGATCCGGTGGAATGCATATTGGCAGGGGAAACGGGAGTAACCCGAGAAAACCGGCCGCGAACCCGCTTTGTCCACCACAAATTCCACTTGGAACCGCCTGGGATAGAGCCCGGGTACCAGCAGCGGAAGGCGTGCAATATGACCAATACGCCACGGGTCGCCCCCCCAATCACTTCATCTCTCTCATCTCCATAGTTCACCGCTCTTGGGTCTCAGTAACTTCAGCAGTTGAAGGGTTCCTCAACCATAATAAATTAATATACTGAAGGAATGCGGAAGACCAGTTATTAAAAACGCGTTTATAGAGGTCGGATATGTGGAAAAACTTTTATTTCACAACCGCGACCCTTTGGGATGCGACACAACCATGAGGTAGTTGAAATTAGCCACCGTCTGCAGGAGACTACGCGCTAACCTCCAGCTGTGCTGAATGGTACTTTCCCGTAGTTTCTCCTATCAGTACCAGGTGAATGCCGGGGCAGTACCGTAATAAACGAGCCGTGGACCGCGGGCAATCTATCCTCCTCTTTGTCCTATCCTTTATCTTAGATATATTTCACGTCATTCACTTGAGTACCACGCATCTCGGGTGACCAGCCGGCCGCTTAGTGCTCGTCCCGGCTGGAGTAGCTCCCAGCTGCGGGGGTACCTTGAGGAGTAAATCATCCGGAAGCCGGCGTGTAGTTCGGCGCCGGACCCCGGCATCCACCGGGGGAGCAATACTGCCATCTACGGGCACTAAACATAAACTACACTAACGGGAGTATGACTATAGCAGCGGGCTATGACCGTAGCTGTTGGCGTGCCCGGGAACATCAATCGGAAATGTCGAGAAAGGCGTCATATTTATATTTCAGTAGCCAACCACGGCTTTCAAGGCTGGAGTGTCTGGCTGGAGAGAACCCGAATAGTACAAAGTGTTACAAAGCTTTTATCTTTGCTTTGGGCCTTCCATTTGGCCATGTTTCTCAAGATCGAAAGGCAATTTTATTTGTCTTTTGAATCAGAGAAACCTCGACAAGATAAGTGCTCCATTTGTCGTTTGGGACAACGATTCCTGCTAAGGGAGACTTTATTGATTGCTTTTACGTCTGTGCTATCGTTTCGATTTTTCTTTCTCGACTGTAGTTCATCCCATCAAATTGGAAAGTGCACGAAATAAGAAACATGGATGCTTCTACTATACGTGGTTACAAATTGGATGCCTTGGTTTTAAACATCGGTTGAATAAAGTCGAGTGTTTTTAACATCGAAGTTTTCTATGTGTTGTTTTTACGTTGACAATGTTTGTTTGTTTTTTTCGTGAATAAAAATGTTTCACATTCACAATTTTCTAAGAGTTAAAATATGGAATAATATTTAACGGATTATAGCCCCATCAGTTTGTTTTCGAACAAAACGAGTGCCGTTTTGGTTGGTTCATCAAGCAGACTAACAGATGAGTCCGATGCCCTGGTATTTCCTACGGCGTTCCTCGTACTTCGCACACGGAAACGCAGCCAACATACATGTAGTTGGCACAAGGCCTCATCGTCTTTCCGCATCCTTCTACGACGAACTGAGGAAATTCTGAAAACCCATAAGATGACCTTGAGCACCCAGGCTTTCAGAATTTGAATGATTAATTCATCTCATTTTTACTTTCTCGCTACGGAGTGGAGAGAAAGTTATGCAATTCTGCGCGAAAAACGGCGAATTTTTGGTAGAAAAACTCTTATTAGAGGTCCCTGGTACGAAAAAGTGGATACATTCAGTTGTTTTAGGGTGGGAATCCTCTATCACGTTGTGTAGCCAGAATCCGTTTTTTTTTTTTGCCCTTGATACCGAAATATCGAATGACGGCAAAACGTCTGTACGTCTGTGAACAACGCTAGCAGCTAAATCGTTTAGCCGATTTTCTCCAATTGATATTCCCCATTCGACTTGGCTGATGTCCCGTCCCCTTGAATTTGAAACCGATATTTTACATGAAGACGCTTGATCATTTTCAAAAAATGGCTCCATTGTTTTCGATTAAATTTTTTCGTTTAATAGTCTGAAGGTGGTTTAAGAAAACATGCAGGTGTTCGTTATATGTTCGTTATATACTGTAATTTTTCGAAAATCGCAAAGGTTCAACATTTTTTTCGGGTTTTCCTACAACTAAAATATTACAAATATGGTATTCGCGTGGTTTTTGTAACATGTGGTGAGATATGTAACATATAATGTAAATTCAATATGTTTTATACATACATTCAAATACAATATATATTATCTCTTGCGTCCGACAATTGGTTATGTGACTATCCGTGGTTGTCAGGGCACTAGGTGAATGTTGTGTCGGGCTTCTTGGAACTTATTTCGAGTTCGTTTTGCATGTTTCAATAATTTTTGAACTTTGAACTGATTTTTGTACAACACTACGTTTAATGCCTTAAAAGGCATTTTTTGGCGGTGTGGGGTAAGTTTATCGAATCGAATTAAGTGATCGGGCAATAGTGGGAGTGTAAACCACTTATAATAATTAACACATTTTCCTTGGATTTCTTAGAGATTGGTCACCGATAATTACAAACTCGTGTCCTAGTTGCAAACAATCTTCAATCATAAGCTGTAAAATTAGTCACGTAATAGCGGATATGTGTGTTGTATGCTCTAGTCATTACGATTAACGTGCCATCGCTTTTAAGACCAATATTTTCCTCGATATTTCGATTCCATAAATACACGCGAAACAAACAAGTTGATAGATTGTTCTGATCACTGGAGTGAGTCTATCGTAACGATAACTAAATGGTCGCGCAAAATTGCTAGAACCAAAAACATTGAATTGTAATTTAGGTTGGATTAAAAGCCTTGTTTTGCATAAATAAGCTCTTAAGTGTTCGCTTAATCTAATGAAGCAGCAAAATATTGGGCGAGCTATGTGAAAGAAATTCTGCCTGGTATCAGCAGCAGAAACTGCTACACCGCTTGCTAATCCTTTGAAAACAAGGGCAGTTTCTGTAAACGACAGATAATGAAGATTAGCACCCAGGATAATCAAGTATTGAAGGTATTATCATTGTTACCTTTGTCTCGGCGAAAATAAACGTTCTCCTTACGGATTCTATTCATTATCTGTGGTGTTAAAAGCCGCTGGTGTATGGACAATTAGTGATCGTGCTAGAAAATCTTGCCAACGGAGAAAACCAACTTTCAGTGCGGCCAATACGCGTATTACTTAGCTTCTGTACGCGAGCGAGGCGGATCGCTAAGAAACTGCTCGCGGCTCCAGATTCGTTTGATTCCGGGAATTTGCCGACAATGTGCCATGCTACCGGCTCGGTGCCCTGGAGCAGACGAGATCTCTCGGCCTCTTTTGCAAGCAGTTCAAAGTTTCAGTTTCAAAGAGTTTCATGCAAAATGAATTCTTGCTCCTTGTGAGAGAGAGTTCGCGGGTTTTGGGGGCAAATTAAAACCATTTCGAAGGTGCGTCTTTTGAAGTGTATGTTAGTTTCTTCGTAATTAATCTCAAAAATTTGTCAAAATGAATGAGTTCTAAGTGTGGCGACGAATTTAAATTAATTTGGGCCGCTTAGATGTGCCAACAATGTGTTGATGCAAAATCATTGATGATTTTTCTTTTCTTGTGCATAATAGTCTATGTGTTCCACTCTCATTTGGTTCTTATCCAATGCCTTTACAGACCGCTTGTACGCCAGCGAGCCTGAACCAGGGCAACGTCTTGTACGCTAGCTTTTTTGTACATGATTGTGATATGTCCGAGCGATGACTGGTGTCTTAAGCTAGTTTTTGACGTATTCGATCCTGTAAGCTACTTGCCTTAATGTGACAATACATGCTTCATTTCTCATAATAATCTTGTTACTCATCAATCGGTGGCACAGACTGATGTGTGTATTTTTAAACTTGTATATTGTGTGTCGAAACGAATGCTTCGGCAAGGTGGGAAAATTCTCAGTACGTCTCAAAATGTATACGAGTTCATTTTATAAAAGTTAAAGATATTCAGCGTTTATTAAATTGATCGTCTTACTGTTACTTGGTGTATTTTTTGGTTATGTAAAATGAAAAGGCGTAAATAATAACTGAAGTTAACGTCTGAATGTTATAAAGATGAAATTATAATCTTCGGCCAAGATATCAGACAGATATTTATTATTATTTTTTTAGAAATTTGACAGAAACCATTGAATTAAAAAGTATATGCAAATCAATACGTAGCCTAAAACATCTGACGTTTCGACTGCTCCAGTCTGATGTCTTCCTTACGTGGTAATTTTAATTTTGAAACAGAAATTAACAATATCAAGATTAAATATGTATTAAAATTTCGATTAATTGGAGCCAAAAATACTTCATTTAGGAATGTGGAAATAGATCGCATTTTCAAGTAATTTGCGATGTCTGACAAAAAAAACGGACGAAGGAACCAGATATGTTTAGTTGGAAAGACTAAGATTATTGGAGACAAGGAGACAGTAAGTGATGGTTGTAATGAAAAGCTCGGACGGGGAACATTTTTGCGAAAAATATCTTATTTTTATTTATAGATTCCTCGTAGAAAGTAAGATTTTTTTAATCGTTATATTTTCTGCCATTTATGGTTAGCTTCAGGGTTTTATGGTTAGTCATGAGGATCGTATGGTTGTATGGCCATTTATGATTAGTTTCTTTGACAGTTCTGTGCATTATCACCTCCCAAAAATCCTGTGAGAGAAGCAAGTCAAATTCGCTATATTCTATAACGAGCCTCAGATGATATTAAAAATACTAAAGAAAATGCAAGAGTCCGTATAATTGTTAATACATTGTAAAAAATGAACTGGTTTTAAATTATATAACTTATAATCTGATTATAAATATCATTTTATTTTTAAGTCTCCAGTACGAATTAATTAAATTCTTGTAAAAATATAAAGGAAGCAGATGACTGGGTTTGTGTTCGAGTAGAAAAACATCTTTGAACGGACTGTGTTCATTAACCGAGCACCCGGTGTTTTTGTAAATTGTACACGAGTAACGACTAAGTGCTAATGATAGTGCGCATTGGTTGGGCGAGTGGTAGCTCAACGATGTTTTCCGCCGAAAACATTCCTAAAACTTCCAAACTTCCTTCCATTGCCTGCCATTGGGGATCTTCCATCGCAGCAGATTTCTCTTCGAGCTGGCTTTCGGTAGCTTTGGCGGACCTTCATCACTTTTCCCCTCCATTTGGAATCTCTGCACACTTGTGTGTTTGATCATACAAAAGAAATGCGAGAATACTGAAACCGTAAATCTTTGTTTGCAGATTTTGTATATATTTACTATATTATATCATTCTAGAGGAGGGTACCGGAAACTTACAGACGTGGCCATTATATTTGGGTCTGAAGAAAAGTTGATGTTTGGACACACATCTGCAATTAAATTGTAGACTGTCCTTCTAACTGAAAGTTCCAGTTTTCTTCCTTAAGTTGGATTCTTAGAAGAATTTTTCTCTTCCACAATTATGGTGTTCTCAGTGTGGAAAAATATGCTTTGGATCTCATGGTATTTAGAGCGTTTAATCTCGGTATTTTTTTAGTTTCTTTTAAGATAACAGAAAAGTAAACATTGGAGATGAATAATAAAAGAAGTTAACAATATTTCAATTTATGGGGATACGGAAATAAGAATATTGTTATTTTATACCATTTCGTTTTAAACATTAATTCTCGTTAAAAATCCAGTATTAATAATTTGTGACAATTGAAATTTGGCAATGATATTAAGTAATAATAATAATAATAATAATAATAATAATAATAATAATAATAATAATAATAATAATAATTTAAGTAATGGAGCAGGTTGGTATTGTTCGATATGGGGCAATATACGTACATACATACACTTTCCTACGATTCCTCGACAATCTCGTGAATCAGTAGATAGTTGTTCGTTCAAACATTTCAAGTCGAAGGTGGGGGAAGAAATCTGGACGATGAGAACGACGGTGACTGTGGCGCAAAAAACTGCGTCCAAAGTTGGGGATACTTCAATTTGGTTCCCTTTTCTTCCTGAGGGAAAACTATTCGGAAAGTCCACTTGCGTAAAAGACCTGAAGGAATATCGCGGGAAGCAACAGGACTTGTTGTAGTAGTCGTTTCAACTGTTTTGATTGTAAATTAAAATCATCTTCTCCGAACTCTGCACCTTTGCGGTTAGGGCCATAACAGTTCGAAGTTCATTCTAGGTGAGGTGTCGAACGACGATTTGTGATTTCCTCAGTCAATCCTATTAGTTCACAAGTGGAAAATTGAACCACCGAGTAATTACTTAGATTTCGTTCATTTCTCCTGGTCAAAAAAATTCTACTCTGTACACGGGGTGATATTATTTTAATTTCTTTAATATGAGTGTATTTCACGTATGTCAGTAACTGCTGGAGAATATTCTCAGAACGACCATTCGTATTCAAAATAAATTCTCGAATAGAGAAGTTGAACATTCTTTTTTTTTTTCGCTCCATCGTTTGTTACCTAATAAATCAGTGGCATTTCATGCTTTTAAAAGTTTTTTAAACTAGGAACTCTTTTTATATTTGTCAAATGGTTTCATCCCATTACTTTAATTTCCTGTAACACACACACACACACACACACACACATTCTGTATCATTTATTTGTTTCTTTTTCACTGCTGCCTAAATTAGTTGGGCTTTTGTTGTCATAGCATTCCGTATTGAACTGTTACACGTACGTTCAAATCAACCGAAGTTTTTGGAGTTTTGAGAATACAAAATCCGAAATACACATACCTTCTAACGGAAGAGACGTTAAGTAGCCGATGAAGTATGTTTTATCTTATTGTTTCGAGCGATTGGGAAGCCGTAGATTAATTATTAATAGGGGGTTGATATGTTTAATGTCTAGATTAATATTATGATGATTTTTATTGAGATCATCTAATATGGCAGCACCTCCTTCCTTGAATTTATTGGCGGAAATTGGAATCAACGTGGTTCCAGGTCAGACGACAGAGTGGTACCATGTGTGACTCTCCTTTCATGCAATTTATGATAATTTGAAATACGTGTAATGGAATTAATTGTCAAGTCGATGATCGTCGTTATTTATTATTGACTTGGCTGTCCGGGAGACTAGGGCCACGTCCTAGACTCAGGTGCCACCGTCTTGATCACCATTCTGCCTATGCTCTCTCCTACCTCAGACTCAGCCTACGCTCAATGATCGTCTGAACACCACTGACAGACTTAGTCTCGGTAATTATTAGGGGGCGGATTTTAATGAAATGTCTTTTTTTACTTTAGAATAATGCCGTTTAGCATAAAAAATCATATTATATTATGACAAAACAAAGTGATCCATTTTTATGTCTTATTTTTTTCATTTTTCGTCAATCTTGACTCATGGTTCATTTTTTGTGTTTTTACGCCTTTTTACTACATTTTTCGCTAATATCGTCGATTTTAATATGATTTTAATGGCACTTACTTCAAACAATATCTACGTGGTGCAACAAATGTTCACCACAGAATTCCAGAGTAGCCGATTCGATTTCTTCGCTCGTATATTGTAATGTTGTGAGTACATGTAATCGCAGGTTCCTGAGAGTTTTATCGGCCCTATTGCCAGTTCGGCAAATTTCGTGATAAATAAAGGCAGTTATTTTATTTTGAAGGACAGTCCAAACCCAAAGTTTGCAAGCTGTGGTCACATGAACGAATTGAAGAAGCCACGATATCGTATCCAACATCTTGAGTGGTTTTGATCAACATTTTTACGTAATTTTTCTTTATTTTTAGGACATTTTAAAAGCATTTTAACAGCATTTTATTGATCGGTTTGGGCAATGTTTTAGGTCATCAAAATCCGCCCCCTAGTTATGATGGTGGTAATGATGACAACTCATCTAAGGAACAATCGAGATATTGGAGTTAAAGGCGAAAGGTTTCAAATTTGAATTGATGCTACAATCGGAGAAAAGGTAGCACCTGTAGCTGCGGGGCCCCACGCGTTTGGAGGAGCGTCACCGAAGCTCGGGGAATACCACAACCGGTCCCGTGCCTCCGCCCCCCACCCCGCCCCGCCCCGTGTTCTCCGTTCTGCTCCTCCGCGCGCGCCGCGCTCCAGCGTCGAGGGGCGGGGCGTGACCGCGGCGGCGGCGTGCGGGGCGGGCGAGGCGGGCGTGCCGCGCGGACGTCATGGAGCGAGGCGCTGCATGCGGCGGCTCACGTCACCCAGGTTGGGCCCGATACCGGCGTATGGCAGTTTCTGACGAAAGACTAATTGTGATTCGGCGACGCTTGTTCTTACGTACCTCTAATTGATGAGCTTTCGATGTGAGCACTCCCAAAATACGTCTGCTCCCAATGGTGATAATACAGCATTTCGTAAGAATTGTTGAATAGGAGAGTGACCTCTGCCACTCGTTTATTTTCTTAAAATATGTAATTACTTATTACATTTGCGTTGAAATATTAGTCTTACAAGTAACGCTTAGTGATATTATCTAGGCTGTCCGGGACGCGCCGCGTCTCTGCCGCGGTGACTGACGTTCCGGCCAACATGTGGCCTTCCGCAAAGCGAACTGCTGAGCAGCAGTCTCTGAGGAAGAACCTTCTTTAAATATGTATTCACCCTCGTTTGATTTTAAATGACTCACTAGAGTTTTCGGATATAAATTCATCACTTGTGCTCGTAAAACAGCTATAACAAGAGTTACATATTCATTTAATATTTTTGACTATAAATAATAAAATTTAATATAGAGTTATTGGAAGAATTTTTCATGTAATTTAATAATACTGGTAAATATTTGTTCCTACGTCACTGTATATAAGTGGGAGAATGGTCGTAATTCGCCGAGAACTTCGTGTATTCAACAAATAACGGAAGTCTTTTTGCAGCCTTTTATCGTCTTAAGCGTTTTTACGCTTTCTGAAAATTTGCTTTGTAATTCTCCGAAGAATCTTATTCACCAGCTATATCAAAGTAGTATAAGCGGTTGCTGTTGAATTGCATCACTATCAAGATTGCACCAGAATCATTTTGGTTACGGGAAGCGGATTTAGAAGGTCGGAGAAACGTTGACTCTTTCTTGGAACACGGAGTGTTTACTTTCCCCCCAACTCATCTGAGGGAGTTCATTCATGAAAATGCTGAAGTCTCCACAGAACATTGCGCAATTCGTGAACTGGAAATATTAAAAGTAAAAAACGAAGAGATGGATTTAGGAAATTGAAACTAATGTATGCGATCTTCCGCTGTTTTACTTTCTTGCTTTACTACAAAACTAGTGAAGAGAAAGTCTTGCTGCGTAAATACGTGATTTTTCGACAGAAAAACGTATTATGAAGTCCTGGTCACGAAAAGGTGGATATTTTTTTTATTAGTAGTAGGAAAGAAATTTGGTCAGAGAATGAAATTGGTGGGCTGGAAGAAAAATTAAAATATAAAGAATTGAAAGGTGATGTTAGAGAAATGATGTCACAATGAACACAGGTTGATAAGGAGGTGGTTATCAAAAAAAGTCATGATTAGGGGTGGAGTTGAATGTATGAATAGTGGGATAACCAGTGTATTGAAAAAAACGTGATGTAAAAAGAGGCCTTGAGAAACAGAAAAAACGGTACTGGCTTCAAAGTTTCTTTTCAAACTTTGTTCTGGAAAAGTGGGGGCAACGCTTAAAAAATAGTGTAGGTCTCATCATTGAAATCTCTGCATTTTCGAAAATTCCAAAAAATTAACATGGCAAAAATACAATATTGAGGATATAGATATTTTTCTTAAACAAATTGTTCTAAAAAATTAGAACTTTAAATAAGATCGTTCTGTTTTTTTTAAACAGTTTTCTTGTAAAGTCTGCAAAAATTTAATGGAATTTATATTTCTTTTTCTGAATAACGGCTCCAGTATTTTCTTTATTTTTTTCACGGATGGAGCAAAGGATGATTAAAAAGGGGGTTAGTTTCATTTTCGTTGAACTCTCTGAATTTTCGAAAATTATGAATGTTAGAAGTAATGAGACATAGTAGGTATTCTTGTAGCAACACTGGTTTGTTTTCATTTTCATTTACATATTTGAGGGTTTATTGTTAATGGCATCCAACATGACTGCTCTTTGAACACCATATCGAGTATGTTTCTGGAATTTTATTTGTGTACTGACAATGTAGTCGTTTCACATTTCGATCTTGTAACATTAACTCAAACAGTACAAGAAGATATTAATGAAGAAATGAAAATCTGAAGAAGGATAATTGTTTAAATAATATTTCCTCCTGTTTTATTATCCGCGTTGATATAACTTGTGCTGTGCCACACATATGTATAGATGGTGGTTTTCCCGCTTATAGTTCCTTGAACATATTCCTGTAACTTTTCCTCAACTCCTAATTGTTTTCTGGGAAGGCATTGAGAGAAGTTTGATTTAATTTGCCTGTGTCTCTTTGTAAAATATATATTGCAAATGTGAATGATAAATTGGTGCGAACTTACTCGAGACCTTTTCGCCTCGGCGGCGCCCGCTGTACTATCGTTCTCACCATCCACTGCGTATCAACATTAATGTTCTGCCATTGTGGTCAGTGACTGCAGAAAAATATTCCAAGCGTCAAATTTCCCAGCACCCAGCAATCAAGCCCTCAGCAGATATCGATGCCGACTTCAGAATCTCAAGCAGACAAGATACAAGAAGCTTAAGAAAATTAAGGCTTGTAATGATCCAAAGGTAGTGGTCTGTTGTCTGTTCAATACATGTGAATATCTATAAACTGTACAGTAAAACTTGCTCACTACGGAATCTCAAGTGACCGGTCATGCTCTTCTGAAATTTGTGAATTAATTTGCCAACTGTTCTGGAACAAATTAACTGTAAAAAGTGGGTTAAAAATAATAATATTAAATTAATCAATAGTTCAGCGACCAAAGCTGCTCATCTATTAAGATTGTGTAATAATAATAATAATAATAATAATAATAATTAATAATAATAATAATTAATAATAATAATTAATAATAATAATAAATATTCTAATCTCATTTTCTAGATTTCTGCATACGAAACAACTTGTGTTCCTGTGGGGACTCGAAAAGCGCCTAAAATGAATAATTTCTGAGTTATGAACCATGGTAATAGCATAAAGGGGTGTTGCGGGATGCTCATGCGGCTCTTTGGCATAATCTGCGAACTTAGAGTTGCTGCTGTTCCTGCGTTAAATCTGTTTGATGGAGGGCCGGGGGATAGTTCCCTTTCCAGTACTAGCCCACTTTTGTATCGATCGTTGGGTATAAATTGTACAAAACCGTAGACGGTCCGTACCGCCGTCGTCCTGACATGTCCAAAGAGGGGAGATGACGCAACCGGTTGGCTCTCTGCAAGGCGCTAAGAGGCGGCGGCGGCGGCGGCGGCGCCGTACGAGCGCGCGTGCTCTGCATACACCCTGCGGCGGCGGCGGCGGCGCCGCCGCGCGCGCGTTAGTCATCGCGGTGTGCCCGGGCGGGCGTCGCGGCGCCCGCTTCGCCTCGCCTCGCGTCGCCTCGCCTCGCCGCTCCCCACCCGGGCGGGCGTCGCGCTCTCTCTCCGCCGCCCCCGCCGCTGTCAGACGCGCGCCGCGTGCTCGCTCGCTCGCTCGCTCAGTGCACCGCCACCGCCCGCGCCCGCGCCCGGCCGCCGGAACGTGCCCGTATACAGCGCGTCGCGCCGCCCTCGTCGTCGCCGCCATGGTCATCTGCCGCATCCACCTGCCAGGTGCGTTCGCCACGCCGCGCGGCCCCCTGGGCGCCGATGGGCAATTTCCTCCCACAGACGCGCGTTCTAGGATGCGGCGAATCGAATTGATGGGCTTATGCGGCACTTTGAATGAACTCCACTAACGCTCTTGGGGATGTTTTCGTGCCCCGTTTCCTCCACTTCGATTCCCTCCTTTTAACATTTCGAAGTATGGAGATCAAAAACGAGGTGCCTGGATATGGATTAATCGTATGCGCAATTTGAAACTCTTCCAGCTTAGGACAACTACAAGGAGGATGATTCCTGGTCAACTCGCACCTTGCAGAGCGGCGGGCGGTTGTTTCGTTTGGCGCCACCGCCAAAGGGTTTTGGTTGGAGCCGTGTCGTGGCTTCGACGGTGCTGTCGCCGTAACCGTGTGTTTGTGTGCTTGGTCCATGCGCGGGCGTCGTTCGCGGAAGGCCGTGTGTCAGCGCGACCCAGGAACGGAAGATCGCCGCTTTTGAAAGCGGGCGTGCGTGCGTCGCAGCGACGTTGTTTCGTTTTGCTGCCGGTGGCTCGCGGCAACCCGGGGTATACATTTCAAGTATAAATAGTTTTATTCCTGGCATGATTCCGGAGACTGATGTTGGCAGCCCTACATCCGTGCGCTGTTTTCTGTACGAAACACGCTGGCGATCTCTTGGATCGGGTAGGCGCGCGTTTTTCAATGCTGGTTTGTGTCATCCTCTTTCCATCAAATATGAGAGATTTATTATTTCTTGTACGCGTTGTTTCTTTTCATGTTTAATGTTAACATTTGAACTTGACATTGCACATCGTTTTGTCTGTGATGTTAGAGAAGGTTGACCACATATTTGTTTTTTTATTATGAGGTAATTTTTTTCTGCTGGAAACTATTCAAAATAGTGGAAGAAATTCACCATGGCGCCTTCAGGGCTGTCAATCGAAAAGAACGGTACTTAGACTTAACTTAAAATGTTATTAGACAGGATGTTAAAGGTCTATGGTCACGTAAATTTGTTGAGTAACATTATTTGGTGTTTTCTTATTGAGAGTTTTGTATATGAACCTTACAGTTCTACCAATATCATAATTGGCTTACTTTTGTAGTTCCGGGCGACGAGTGCTGAATGTTTTTGCTATCAACGGGGAAGTGTGAATTATATGGCATACCAGAACTATACGAAAATATTTTTGATAAGTTTTACTGTAAGGGAAAGTTAGCGCAACTAATGTGTAACTTATTACTAGGGGTGACGAAACATTTCAAAAATACCATTTTGTAATAGACTGAATATTCAATATTGATAGTAGTGAAATTTGTTTAAACAAATTAGTATTTGGGCAACTCAATTTTTATTCTAGGACGTGACAAAAAAAAGTAAGCAAGCATTTAAGTGCACACTACATAATCGTAACTGTGTAATCTATAGGTAGGGGAAGCATCTGACCCGGAAGGCTCCAGATTTAAAATGGGAGTGAATTAAGAGAGACTCGTCTGCCATTAAATTAATATTTGTTTGGGGATTGAATCCCAATAATGCTAAAATAATACTAACCTGGTTATTTTTTTTGTTGATATAGTGCAATCAATAAATCAATTGATATATCAAATCAAATCTTTGTTATTAACATACCAATCTTTTGAAAGACGGAATTTGTATAGTCGTTTTAACAACTGTGGTCATTAGCGATTTATTTATGCAATGATTTACTAGTAATATGAGTAGTACTTTTTTTACAATTCGTCAAGAATGAAGTACGCGAGTTACATAAAGTATAATCAGTAAGTAGATATTCACAAAATATATTAAACGCAATACAAACCGAAGTATGTAATATATCCCAGAAACCAATGCAGAATCTACATTAGACGCTTCTTTTTACCGTTTTGTCTATTTCCTTTCCCTTTTTCTCCATTTTTTCCCGTTTCTTATATTTTCATTCTATCTTTTCCTCCGTGTCGTGTCGTCTTTTTCCAATTTGTTTTTTTAAAATTTATTTTACTTTTATTTTATTTTTTTCATTTTTTTCTTCTTTTAAATCGGTTATTCTCCTTGATTTACTTGCACGAACATTTCGTGCGCTCCGATGTGCGTTACTCGTCCTCAATGATGGTGTCGGCACCTGCAGGGCACGTGTGTGAGGTAGGGTAAGAGAGCGAGCGAGCGAGCGAACGAATCAATGAGCAAGAGAGCGAACGAGGGAATGAGGTAGGGGAAGAGAACGAGTGAATGAGGTAGGGAAATTCGGCGAGTGAGTGAGGTAGGGGAGGAGAGCGAGTGAGTGAGGTAGGGGAAGGGAGCGAGTGAGTTAGGGGAAGAGAATGTGTGACTGAGTGAGGTAGAGGAAGAGACCGAGCGAACGAGCGAGTGAGGCAGGGGAAGAGAGCGAGACAGCGAATGAGGAAGAGGAAGGGAGCAAGTGAGTAAGATGGAGAGCACATGTCGTGGTCGTCGAGTGGAGTGTTCCTCTTCCGTCGTCGCCGCCGTCGTCGTCGCCTCCGCCGCCACCGTCGTCCGCTGAGAGGACCGGGTGCGGGAGGGCTAAGCGGCGCGTTTATTTTTGCGCGCCAGGAATACCCGCACGCGGGCACGCTTCGACGCGCGGACTCCCCGAACCACGACGCGCGCTGCACTTCTTGTGTCCGCATCGCCGAGGAAGGAGTGAAAGAGAGAGGGGGGGAGGGACGACGTGGCAGATCCGCATCCTGTACCTCGTTCCCAACTTCAGCTGCTTGCTCGTCTGCCGGGTCCCGAGACAGCCCTTGCCACGTGATCGCTGAATACATGTCTGCGTTGGCATAAACGACAGGTCACGCAGAGCAATTAATTTGATCCTATGATATCCCGACAGATTCGCTAATCTTAAGGAATGAAATTACATTCGTGATAATGAAACAATGTTAAACGTCGTCCGTGTATATTGTAGTACCATAGAGAGGAAGGCTCATGAATGTAATAGGATGATACACTTAACGGGTATTGTCAAGTTGTGTAAACGTGCCTATGCACCACATTTAATAACTGTAAAATGGTAAGTTACCAACTACTAATAAAATTACGATTTAAAGGAAAGTAGCTTGTACTATCAAGGAACTATGACAACTGACACAAACGACTTAATTCGAGGCAATGATAGTAGGTTTCGTCGTCAGAGAAGCAGGTGATATTTCCCCTTGCTAGGATACCGCTGGCAGCGACACCGTTTGACTCTCTAAGAAGAGACCCCAGTACATGCAGACGGTAACGTCCACAATTTATCGACTGTATCATTTACGACATAGTTTGCTGTAAGTGGGTATGCCGAAGATATTGAACTGCCTTGGAGACACAAAGGCAAGGTGAAGGAACCTTTGTCTCAGACTTGCCTCCTTTTTGTCAGAAGCTTCCAACACCCTCCGTACTTTATTGCATTATCATTTTATCTTTGGTATCTGTGGCATTGCTCCAGAATCGCTGAGTTTTCCGGGAGCAATGAATTCCAACGGAATGCTACTTAAGTCTTAAGCTTCACGTAATCCATTAATAAAACAATTCGTGAGGCAAGTTTCATATTAAAGAGAACGGCAACCTTTCATGTTCTTCAATTTTACCCTATTCGTATCCATACAACCATGCACCTGCCCCCCTACCCTTCGCCTCCTTAGAGCAAGGATCAGTTACTCTTGTCTTTCAATATGCGGCATCTAAAGGGTAGTAACTCCAGCAGAAATTTCGGTGGCAACTGCCTCGGAGCTACGAGAGATGAAAAGGTCGAAGAAACGAACGTAACTTGCGAAGTACTGTGGCCTTCTAATCAGTTTTCCGGTTCCTATATTTTAATATTTTGACTCTTCCTCAAATTCCCCCGGTTCCGATTATGTTTGATTCTGAATTCGCTTACCTTTGAATTGAATTGAATTGAATTTGCCTTATTTTACGTGGCGAGACTCGGGCCATCAGGCCCGCTCTTCCGTCTGACCACGCAAATTTCGCTACGCTCCTTTCATCTAGCAGAGAAAGGAGGTATTTCTTGGGCGAGAAGCAGGCGATTTTGAATTTAGCTCAGAGGCGTCATTTAGGCTTGAGGATCTTTTACATGCAAGTAAATCTACCAACATGGGACAGCCGGCTTTACTTCCCCTCCGAAGGAAGGCGTACGAAGGATTTTTTCGCCCTTAAAAATCCACGGCTTCGATCGGTTTGAACCCGCGAGCTTGGGTAACAGTCCGGTACGCTAATCGTCACACCATCGCCGCCGCCGCCGCCGCCGCCGCCGCCGCACCTTCCACTTTAAATTTCTCGTTGCGCGCATGTACAGCCGCACGAACTTTTTTCTCTCACCCAAGGGGCGTGACTCCTAAAAATGGTTCGCGAATGTACTTCTGTGTACTGGAACCAAAGGGAGGATTTTCAGTAGTTTTATGCTCTGCCCTCTTCAATTATATTCCCATTTTTAAGCTAACTTTCGTCACTGACATATCGTCGAATGTCACTTCGCTTTTTCGCCCTTGTCTGCCTTGAATGTTGTCGCTATTGCTGGTTGCTACGGCAGCGTAATGTGCTCCCGCTTAGCGATTCTGGTGGACTGGTGGCTGGCATTTTGATGGACTCTGCACTATCTCATCGTGTGAGACAACCTGTGCTGAAGAAAGTAGTATATCCTCTTTAAGAGTCACGATTTTTTTTGTTGCCCCCTGGTCCACATTGACGCTGGCTGTATCTCTGGGTGTGAAAAGGTTATCCCAAGTTTGCGAGGAAGTTCTTTGCCTCCATAATATCTTGGGGAGATGTTGATGCCACTCCGTCGCAACAAGTTGACTGTTGGGAAACATTGGACCGGCGCCAGCGGCGTGGGTCTGGCAGGTCAGTTACGTTCTTCTGGAAGAGTTTCAGAACAAGCTCGTGACAGAGAAATTGGATTTGTGAAATATGTAAAGGACAACTCTCGATTCGTTTCTCTTCAGAAACTGCTACTCATTTAATACGAGGTGGCTCCCACCACCCCCTCGCTCACCCCTTCCTCTCTCACCCTACCCCCAACCCACACATCCCCATCCCTCCCCTTGCCCACCCCCGTCACACAAACACACTCACAAAATAACCCATCTGTCCTTGAATAAAAATAACCCGTCTTCCCACTACCTAGACTTCCGATTCCCTTTTCTGTAAGGGGGAGAGGAGTCCAGAAATCTGAAGCACTAACCCAACAAAGATGACCCCAGTTCAAAGAGAGACCGCGTGGGGTCAGTCGAACCCAACAAAAACATCAGAAATGTGTATATGTAAAGGCTTGAATCCTTTGATAAAGATGTTGTGTTATAGAATTATATTTTGTATTATGTTGTATCTACATTAAGACCCATTATATTCTATTATCTTTATAAATAGTTTCATGAGCCCGCTCAGTTGCAACATGACTCCAAGAGGACGTCTTTTCATGTACGGCGAATTCAGTCTTCCATAATTTCCTAAGAGCCCAGCGTGCCTCAGGCTGTCAAAGACTCTTCGAGCCCATTGCATTCGGTCGTAATCCAATTAGTGTTGGATGTCAGTTTAATGCAGGCGCGCTCTTCCCCGCGAAGGCCCATCCTCCTCCTGATAGTACAGAGCCACTCACGCGACGTTAATCTTCTTAATTGACTCACTGATGCGTTTCCAGTAGCGATGGTCAAATAAGCAAGCTCTATTCACTATACTGGTAATTTTTGGAACGTGGGCTATGAATAATTTAACCTCAGACAATCAGTTTGTTTAATGACGTGAGGGAATTGATAAATTTATCAAGTTATTGGAAATTCTTCATTGAAATATTGATTGGAAAACGCTTCTAATTATTTTTAGCTTCACAGCAAATGTGATATGTCGGTAGTATTAGGCATGATTCACACATAGGAAAGCGTTTTATTGATAAATTTTGAATTAATTTTTTAGTGATTTTTCTGGTTCATGATATTTGCATAAATATTTCAACCAATAGAATGTATGGTAACAAAATCTTTGTTGAAATGTTGTTTTGCGATCATTTTAATTTTTGTAGTTTACAGAACACTCTTTAGGCGATAAATGTAGAAGGTTAGCTACACATCCAAAGAGCCACCATTAATCTCAAAAGTTATGTATGTTTTATAACATACTTTTGTAGTGTGTTATAAAGTCTCACAGATCACAGAAGATTTCAGGCCTCTCTGTCTATTCCTCCAACGAAATGAACTCGTAAACCTGCGGCCTCGTTTTTCAAGGTTTGTGGCGCGTGTGAAATGGGTTGGTTTCATGAAGGCGATTACTGATGTGAATGCTGAATGTAAACGAGAAGTCAGATAAGGTAATCAATTGAATTGCGCAATTTTATGTTTAGAAGATGAGATTGTCTATGGAGCCCCCGTTAATATTTGAATGAAAATAGCATGAACTGAATAATGTCCAAATATATGTAGAGTATCAGGGAAGATGCAAATATGTATGTGACTTCATTTTGAAGGTGAATGCGCACAATACACTAGTGAGGATTGCCAGCTGTTGGAACATATACAAAGGAAATCCTGCGCTGAAACAATATTATATAATCAAACTTTCAAAGCAGGCCCCCCGAAACGTACCAATGACACTGTTAATTTTTGGTTAGTATCTCTCTCCTCTCTCTCTCTTTCTCCTCCATCTCTCCTTCTCCTCCCTCTCTCCTCCTCTCTCTTTCTCCTCCTCTCTCTCTTTCTCCTCCTCTCTCTCCTTCTCTCTCTTTTTTCCTCTCTCTTTCGTTTCTTTCTCTCTCTTTCTTTTCTCTCTCTCTTCTTTCTCTATCTGCTTTTCTCTATCTCTTTCTCTCTCTCTTTCTCTTCTCTTATTTCCTCTCTCTCCTCACTTCTCTTTTTTCTTCTCTCTTTCTCCTCTCTTTCTCTCTCTCTCTTCTTCTCTCTCTCTCTCTTTCTCTCTCTCTCTCTTTCTCTCTCTCTCTCTCTTCTCTCCTCTTCTCTCTCTCTTTCTCCTCTCTCTCTCCTCTCTTTCTCTCTCTCTCTCTCCTTCTCTCCTCTCTCTCTCTCTTCTCTCTCTCTCTCTCTTTCTCTCTCTCTTCTTCTCCTCTCTCTCTTCTCTCCTCTCTTCTCTCTCTCTTTCTCTCTCTCTCTCCTCTTCTCTCTCTCTCTCTCTCTTTCCTCTCTCTCTCTCTCTTTCTCCTCTCTCTCTCTCTCTTTCTTCTCTCTCTCTTCTCCTCTCTCTCTCCTCTTCTCCTCCTCTCTTCTTTCTCCTCTCTCTCTCTCTTCTCTCTCCTTCTCTCTCTCTCTTTCTCCTCTCTCTCTCTCTCTTCTCCTCTCTCTCTCTCTCTCTCTTTCTCCTCTCTCTCTCTCTCCTTTCTCCCCTCTCTCTCTCTCTTTCTCCTCTCTCTCTCTCTTCTTCTCTCTCTCTCTCTCTTCTCTCTCTCTCTCTCTTTCTCCTCTCTCTCTCTTTCTCCTCTCTCTTCTTTTCTCCTCTCTCTTCTTCTCCTCTCTCCTCTCTTTCTCTCTCTCTCTCTCTCCTCTCTTTCTCCTCTCTCTCTCTCTTTTCCCTCTTCTCTCTCTCTCTTTCTCTCTCTCTCTCTCTCTTTCTCCTCTCTCTCTCTCTTTCTCCTCTCTCTCTCTCTCTTTCTCCTCTCTCTCTCAATCAGGCTTAATCATTTATAAGTTGCGGTTGAAGAAAGTATTTACTTTTAATGATCCCGCTATGTTCACAGAATTCCCAATTGGCCTTTCATGAAACCAATTTCCAGTTCATATACGGTCACTTTGTTTTAAGAAATAAATGAATTTTATGTTGTTATTGTTTATTACGTCTTGTTGAGGTACGATTAGGCCGCGGAGATAATTTACGTGGTTCTGGTTGGAGTTACAGACACGCCGTTTTTTTCCGCCCGCTGGCTCGAGAACCGTGTATTCATATATTTGTCGCGCCGTTGTAATCAGTGGCGCGGTCAAAGCGAATGGCCAAGTGTCTCAAGCCCTTGACTCCGAGCTCGCAGATAATGTGCCTTTTGAAATTTTACAGTCGCTATAGAATTTTTTTATAGTGCTGTGCTTTAGACTGTAGATTTTCAGTTACTTTCTTGAAAGGAACCAAACGTGTGTTACTTAGAACTGCTTCGCCGAGCACGCTTCACAAATTTTCTGTTAGTGAGATGTCGTCATTTCGTCATCATCATATCATGTCAACCACACAGTTACCATACCCTTACAAGCAATAGTGGTCGCTAATGACCTAGAAGTTGATGCGACATTAAAAAGAAAAAAAATCTTTAAAAAAAATATTGAATTATCATTTTCCGACAGACTCCAACTACTAACATCCCCTCATAAATATCAAACACGAAAAATGACGCATGTCGAAAATGATAATTTTTTATTTAAGTTCATAAATAGGTTTAGAAAATATTATATTTTTGAAGCAAAAATTGAATTAGGAAAGGTCTCAATCAATTTGTAAATATACTAAAATATTTCTTTTTCGACAAAATAAGTCACTAGAAATCATTAGAAGCAGTTAACGCCGTGGTATATAATTTTTTTTTTATTTTTTAGTAATTTTCGTGCTTCAGATTTACTTATTATTATTAACTAATTTACTAGTTGTTAACTTGACTCGGATTTTCTCTTCATTCTTCCCTCCCATAATTCCGTCATAATCCCCCCACATGAGAACGCGTAGCACCATTCAACTGTTTTAATATTTCCCCAGTAGCCACGATCCTTTCGATTGAGATAGGTTATGCAGTACAGGTTGAACTCCGTATGGAAGGCAATGACAAGCAATATCGCTTCAGTAAAAAATAAAAATAATTGCTCACATTATCCCGTTTCTTGTTCGTCGAAGATATTGGGTCATATGAATAAAAATGAGCACTTGCTCCGGAGCAAAGTGAGTCTACTCCGCGGCACTGAGCAGAAGCTCTATTTCGTATGAATAAAAACTTCGTATGTCTCCGAAGAGCTTACTCATGTGTCGCTCGTTGTAAACAACTGATAGTGCTGGCTAAGAGTTTTAAAAATTGGTTTCTTGAGTAACATACGTTACGCGCGTCGTGCACATTTGTGCGGAATAAAGAGCGATGTTGTGTTGTCTCTTTCATTAAATTCAAATATGAGTAGCAGTAACGAAAAACAGGCGCCAGAGGCCCAGCTACTTTTTGCCGAAATGCTAAGCGAATATAAAATTATTTTTGAAAAGAGCCAACTTCCGGAGGTACGCTGGTAGTCGAAACGAAACATTACTAAGTTTGAAAAAACCGTAACCCGATAAATTCCAAGTACAAAAGAGCGATGGCCAATTAACATAAAAGATATGCAATATGGAAACGCGCCTGAAAGCAAACGCCGATAAAAATCGTACCAACTGTCCTTTTCGAGTCTGCAAAGATTCTAATAGTCTACATCACGAGATATTTGCCTTTTCCTGTAATTTTTTTAGTCCGCTGCATTTGCATATCAACACACGGTAAAAAATCAGTCAATTTAACGTTACTTTTCAAACGTCTGCTACTAAGATCCCTCCGAAATTTTGGAGCAAGTGCTCACTATAGAGAGTAAACGCTTAACTTTATTCATACCAATTCTGAGCATTTGCTCGCCAGTTGAGAGTACGCTCAGAGATGGAGCAAGTCCTCAGAAACTGAGCAATTGCTCACCCACTTTATTAATACGAAACTGAGAAGGATCTCCGAAACTCGGAGCAAAGAGTAATTGCTTACTTTTATACATACCACCCGTTGTATGGGACCGGGGCGACTGGAGGCGCAATGGCAAGATCGCTCGCCTTGAACTTCTGGAGGACTTCAAATCGTGGTCGATCAATGAGGAATTTGCGGTGGAGAAGGCGAGTTCGCGACACGTTTTCTTGAGGTTCTTCCCCTTCCCCAGCCTCGCATTCCTCCTTCCTCGTATTCAGTCATCATCTAAATTCATAACCACCATCGACTGAAAGCATACGTCCCAGGTATGGCTGTAAAGAGTATGATACCGAGGGTTGTTATATTGACTTAACGGAACGAGGAGAACGAAAGGCCCCTCGTCATTGCCTGTCGTTACGGGTTTAACTCCGACATCCGTTCAGAACAATAGAAACAAATGGGTTGTACCAAAAGATGGCGTATGTGGACCTTATTCTAAGAAATGGTATTTATTGTTCATTTGATTTTTTTCTTACGAAAATATTGTAATACGTATTGACCGACATTCGACACAACAAATGACAGACTCGGTTGGTTACAAACCTTGTCTACCGGGTCTGTTTACAAAGTTCAACCCCATCGGTTATTTTCTCTTTTTTGTCGTTACTTGATGTACTCGTGACATCATGGAATGGAACCGTTCGTCGCCCCGCTGGCTTCCCCAGAGCCTCTTCTCTCCGTCATAGCAGCGGCCCGTCGCTCGGCATGGCGTCTCCTGTGGCGGCGGGGGCGGGGGCGGGCGACGTGCCCCACGCTATTGCGGTGGCCGCTGGCGGCGTCGCGTGTCGCGGGACCTTCCTGAAGAGGACGCGGTGCCCACCGTCTCGGTTACTCCGCGCGACGAGCTCACCGACACCACGCATGTACCCTCTCGCCTGAGGGAACGACCGTCTGCATCGCCGCCGACACGTGTTTCCGACCCCATCGTTTCATCTCCCTCGGCGCACGCACACACACACAACAGCCTGGCCATCCTCGCGTCTACCCTCATCGACGCCGTCGGTTCCACCACATCACATCGCACCCGCTTGTGCTCATCGCTCTCGAGCACGCCGCGCCGGGGGTTTGGTCGCGCGTCGTCGCCGAGGGCCCGAGTTCGCATTCCAGCCCCTCCGCTTACAGCGGCGATGCACCTCCAGGATTCCGCGATGTCCTGGAATATCATGAACGTCCCTTCACTCCTGCCTAGATTTCTTTACTAGTTACACCACTCTAATTTATTTTTTTCAGAACACATTTTCCCGCAAGGGTACCTTGAGATATCAACAGCGGGGTATGAATACCGGATAATAGAAGTGTGAAGTAAAACTAAAAATTTGTTTTGGCGAGAATCACTCCATTGTTTGATTATCCTTTGTCGTTGTCGTCTTGATTCATCTCTTGAAAGTATCTAACCCTTCTGGACCCTGCCTGCGACAAATAAATGGTCATCAGTAGTTTCTCTCGAGAAAACAAAATCCTATCAGACTCTTTCGAAAATGCGGAAAATAGCAGATTACATATCGTTACTGACCAAATGTATTACAATTTGTGTAAACCATGTCACGTTATTAAGCAACAAGTGATTCTGCATTGTCTCTACTAGTTCTTGGTGTACAAATTTGGAAGTTTTTCTTTAGTTTTTCATGAAGTGTTAAAGTGTCCTGTTGTTAGCGTACTAAAGTAGTTAGCACACTAAATCACTTTGGACTTCAACAAAGTTCTTTGGAATTTTCGGAAAAATTTGATGGATTGAGCGTATCAAAAGTGTTTGAATTGCAGTATTGACTTGTATCTTCTACGCATTACACTGCTTTGAATTCACGTTCAACCTCATCATTACGAACGTCCATTTTAACAACTACTAGCCTCATCTGGATCTCTCTTTCAATACAAATGATTGTGCCAGTCAATACTAATGATTGCGATCGATGAAAATATTAGGTACTTCCCGTTTGTTCATTAATCAGTGTCTTAGAGACACCAATGAGGCCTTAAGAAAGAGTAATTCGCGAAGGAAATTTAGTGGTTTATTGCTTCCAACGAGTGCTGTTACGGCAGCGCGAAGATTTCACACTCTACTAAAAACTTAATGTAAATATTATTTTAATTAATTATTACAATTATGTTTTAAATTGTTAACGTGCCTTTGGATAAATATTAAGGATAGTCCCATTGATTATTTTTTGGGAGTGTGAAACATGAGTTTTTATTACTCTTCTGTCGCAAAATATGTATTCAAAACAGTACTAATTTGAATCTAGTATGAACCTTTAAGCAGGGTGGGAGTTAAAAGTTGCATTTAACGTGGAGAACTAAGGTGAGAGTCTTTCTGAGCATTCTAATGATCACAGGAACCGACTAAAGCGTGATAAAATGAGTTCCTCTCCCTCCACGCACCGCCCTCAGCCTTGTGCCGCGTGGGTGGCATTTCCGCCGCCGCTGATCGCCCGTCGCGAGTGCACCGACGGATCTCGCGGCCACATCGATCGCCCGCCCGCCCTCGCAGGAGGCGGAGGTGGTGGTGGTGGCGGCGGCGGCGGCTTTTGTTTGACCTCGCTGTTCGCCTGTCAACGCGCTCGAGCCTCGCAGTGCAGGAAGCTGCGGCGGAGGCGGTGCCAACGGTGGGCCCGACTGCTGGGGATATCGGGCAAAGACGTTTCAGTTTAAGGAAACGAAACGCGCAACTACTCTTGGATAGACAGTCTTCGTGTCGCAATGATTTTTAATAACTATAGAAAGAACATAACGAGAAAAAACATGAGAGGAAATTAAGTCGGAGCTTTTAAGATTTTTAAGGGTTCGGGTGTAAGATATAATAATCCTGAATATTGTAAATTTGTTAGCACTCAAAGTTTTAAACCCTTGCATCTGCGGTCCGCGCTGCGTGGCAATTTATGGTAGATGGTCATTTTTATGTAACGTCATTAAACCTCTTACACCAAAATGTTTTCTTGCTTATACCGGGAAAACGTTATTAAAATTTCTTTTTCCCCTGCTATGAGGACTAAATATCTTTATTTCCATATTACAGTAACATTTTCCAATTTTTTAAATTGACTCTGTAGTATACTCTTGCAAGTATGTTAATTTTATCAGTTCGTTCTTGTTGCAAGTTCTGTACACTCGGTCCCTTTTTCTATTACCTGTTTCTTTGTACTCTTTCGCTTTGCACGTTTTTATTGTTCTTCAGTAAACTAATGATTTAGCTAAACTGACTTTGTCTTTCCCAGATGGAGCAAGAGCTATTGTAAATTTAATGTTTTGAAAAGAGGGTTTTTGTCCCCTTTCCCGGCCGGCGCGCCCCCGTGCGGCGCGGCGGGGGCGGCGAGGCGCGTGTTGCATGGCGGCCGCCGCCACTGCCCGTCGTCAGACGAGCAGCGGGGGCTGGGCTGGACACGGAAACAAGAGGCGGGGAGGCCGTGTGGCCGAGTGTTTGTCGGAAGTGGCTGGATGGTGGTGGGGGGGGAGGGGGAGGTTTAGAGTGATGCAGCGCAGTGCAGCGAGAGGGCGACGGATCGAGAGCGATGAGCACAAGCGGGTGCGATGTGATGTTGGTGGAACGACGGCGTCGATGAGGGTAGACGCGAGGTTGGCCAGGCTGTTGTGTGTGTGTGTGTGTGTGGTGGAGCGCGGTGTGTGTGTGGGAGTGCGCGGTGTTGTGTGGGTCGTGTGTGTTGTGGTGGCGCGTGTGTGTGTGTGTGATGGCGCGTGGTTTGTGTGTGGTGTGTGGGAGTGCGCGTGCGCGTTGGCGGTGTGTGTTGTGTGTGCGCAGGTGAGATGAACATGGGGGTCGGAAACACGTGTCGGCGGCGATGCAGACGGTCGTTCCCTCAGGCGAGAGGGTACATGCGAGGTGTTGCTGAGCGTGAACCTCGAGCGCTAAATTCCAGGATATGGAGCAATGAGCAATTGTGTCCCTCATTCGTTTGGTTTTAGTGTGTAAATTCATTAGGATGATATTGAGCTATAGATAAATGGTAGTGTCCAATTTTGACTTTTCTCTATTCCTTTTTCCCTAATATTTCTATTCCTATCTGCCCTTTCTCTGTGAGGAAGCAGAGGTGATAGGTGAGCTTTACAAGCAACCAAGTCCTTTATGTGTAATATCAGCTGTGCGTCGTGCAATACTTTCCTTCACACCACCTTTAACAAACCCTTTAAATAGGTGTACTCGTACGTCATTTTTAGTTAGGTACAGTTCTTTTACTTGATTGTTCTTAACGCCCACTGACAGTTAAGAGTGACTTTTCCTTCCTTTGTTAGGTAGCGTTATGTCGAGAGAAAGCACAATATTACCAAAATAATGTAACAAAATGGCCAAGTGACTGTCCAATGTTGGATGCATCAAATAACATTTCAGAGCGGGGCGGTTTTTCAGGGTAGACAAGGCAGGCAGGGCAGGAAGACCAGAAGCAGGCAAGGATAAATGAAGAGGAGGAAAAGTAGGGAAAAGAAGAGAACAAGTAAAAGAGTAAGAGGAGAAAAAAAACGCTTAGGTCCTGAAATGCAAAGCAGACCCCAGGTTACAAGAAGGGAAAACGATGTTGTTTTTTTCATAAAAAATAAATACGTACTATATTGAAATGTATTATTTCGCAGCTGGTTTTTGTTTCCTGTTTCCGCTCCTCTTTGTTTCGCACCCAGATGTCGGCTTTTGTGTGACATGTCCGAGCTGTCTGCTGAGCAGAACGTGGGAAATCACTAGCGACGTGGATTGCACCGCGCCGAAGGGATGTAATTTCGGCCGACACCTGCCAGGGTTCTTTTGCGCGCCCCCGAGGATGTTGCGGGCGGGCGTCGGTGCCGGCGCAGAGGGCGAACGCAACGCGACGTGGCGCGGGGTCGGAAGCGCCGGCCCCAGCGCCGCGGGCGGAGAGGTGAAGGCTGTTGTGGGCCGAAGAGCGCGTGCGCGAACGAGAGCGGCGAGGGCCGCGGTGACATGCGAGATCAGAGCGACGTGGGGTGGGTGGGGGGAGGAGGGGAGGGGCGGCGAGATGGATGGCTCGGCGCGAAACGCGCGATCGATGGTGGCGGAGCGAGCAGCGCCAGAACGCGGACGGGCGGGCGGCAATTGGAGTTGGCGGGTCTATAGTGAAGGATGGGCTCTGTTACGTAGGTTCGGTATTGGTTTTCCGTTTTCCTCCGTTCTTTGGACCACGAGGATGAAGACCATTGCGTGTTCAATTTTTCTGTCGGAATTAATAAGAGTTGAATGCGTTAGTCGTGCCTGCCGGCCAGGTTGCTATCACTAGAGGCTCGCATACAGTTTTACAAACATATTTATTTTCTTGCGAGACGCAGCGTTGCGATACGAATCGCAACCCTTCGAGCTGATGTAGCTCCTGCCTTAGCGACATCAGTTGTCAGGGGCAGCGTTAAGCCAGTGCCTCGAAGCTGGATGCCACAAGTCCATATTGGTTAAGCCATTTAAGGTTAAAAACAATAATCGGTGTTGTTTTTTACCGTTTTCGTTTCCCACTGCGGTAAGAACACCACCACTAATTTTATTTACACGAAATCGTATCAGAAAATGAGCTTTTGAATATTTTTTTCATAACACTTGGTTATTTAGAATACTTGCTAGTTGTTTGTTTACCTCTAGATTGGTTCCTTCAGATTTGCTTGTGAAACAATACAATTATTTGCTCGGTCCAAAAATTTGAAGATACTTTTAACATTTCGCAGTGTGGGTTTATGAAGTCTATATTCGTCGCCTTTACGTTTTTTTACTTTAGGGGACATCATTTTTGTATTAATCAAAGAAAATGCTTAAAATTTATAACATTACTGGCTGTAGGTCAGTCCTATCAATAAAGGGAAATTCACAACCTACATTAACAACCCCTACATTAAATCTACACTGATATTAACTTGTGTATTAAATGTATTATATACAACAAATATATATTGAGCTATTTTTAATATACTAGGTTACACAAGGTTATACAAAAACAAATATATTGATCTCTTAGAAGGTTACATTAAGTTTCATGTACAATACAATACATTAATCTACATTATATTTAATGATATTACATACAAAGTCTTATTCGAATTAGGAACATATCGCTAGTGGAGGTATCTGGAAGAAAGGGATGGCCGGTGTTTAAAGCGCCCCACCGCTCGCCTTGTGCTGAGTCTGGTTCCTCTTGAAGCCGCTGGCGTGCCGCCGCGGCGTCTGCGCCTCGCCGCGTGCCTGAGGCGGTGGCTGCACGGCGGCACGACGCGGCTGCACCTGTTGCACGTTGGCCGCCCCCCGCCCTTCGGTCTCTGCACCTGTTAACGAGCGCCGCGGCCGCACGCGACGCGCGCGGGGAGCCCCGAGCCGGGGGACGAAGCCTCGACGCTGCGAATTGTATTGTTGCCCAGCATGCGGCGGGGCCTTCGTGTACACAACAAACAGCAAATTTATAGAAAAGAAGAAAGAAAGCAATCTCCTACGAATAGACCGGGAGAAGTGGCTCAGGGCATCAACTGATATCACTGCCTATGACCGGGAGGTTCTAGGTTCGAGTCCCGACGGTGGCAGAAGTTTCGATTAGTTACATGGCTAAGTGGAGTTCAATGTCTGGAGAATTCTAGCGGCCGGCTGCTTTGATCGGTAGTTTTCCATGGTTTCTCCGATCAACACCAGGCGAATGCCGGAGCAGTACCATAGTAAACAGGCCTTTGACAGCGCACGATATTTCCTTTCTGTTCCTTCTCTTTTCCTTCTTCCTCTTCTATCCCTTACTTACACACACTAACATGCACTACACTAGCACACGTAGCGAGAGACTGGTCGGGGCCTTACAGCTTGTCCTGGCTGGGGCAGTGTCCCTGGGGCAGTGGATGGGGGAAAGCCCGATAGCCAACTGATGGGTCGGTGGCGGATGTCACCATCTAGCAGGGAAGTCCACTGCCACCTCCCGAGGACAAGCATGCACGACACGTAAGGGAATAATGACCTCCGCACTTCACGTGTTCGAATAACGAATTAATCAATACATTTTATTAATAATATTGTATTATTCCCTGGGTCGTCCACTGCCGACTTTAAAAACTTACTTGAGAAGCTCCTGTAAAGTCGCTAAAATACTTTTTAAAATAAGCTTTTGTTTCAGTGCGAAATTTCCGTCAGTCTGATGGAATCACGTCGTTACGAGTCATGTTGTGCAAAAAGGCACCAAAGTAATCGGCGTTTCACCACTGTACCCGAAAGGCTGTTTTTTTTGTAGAATTCTTCCTGAATGTACTTTGAGGATATGTCGAAAGGCAATTGATTGGGAGGAATTGCATGAGTTATTGATCACTTCTATATTTCCCTTAACATCTCCGCCAAAGGCGTTTAAGATGCCAAGTCGTTCCCCCGTCATTAATACGTGTTATTTTATGTAATTATGTTCCAATCAATATCTTCTTATCTCAGGGAGGTCCATAAAAACATTGTCAGTTCCCCATCAGTAGACCGAGGCGCGACGAATAATCCCTCTTTTTGCCCTGAATGCTCGACGAGAAAACGCCTAACAATGAGTAACCGCAGGTTACTCCATTACCACAAGTAGGATTTTATATTCGGGCGTGATTTCGTGGCGGCGTAAATTTGATGTCGTAGGTTTCCGCGGCCAGAGTCTTGATCAGGGCTGTCCGGGTAACGCCGCGTCGACATCTGAGGTGCCGACGTTTGGACCATTATATCAGGAAGACGCTCTACAGCCCTGACGAAGACCACGATGATAGGATAGTGGAAACGTCGGCGCCTCAGCCTTCGAGTAGCGCGTAGTCACCCGGCAGTCCACGCCAGACGTCCATTTGGTCGTGTTCCGTACCCATGCTTCCTTTGAACCGTCTCTTCAGCATTTGATGAGATCTTTCGAGCAGGCGCTTGACGACTCTCTTTTCATTATATCTCCCACTATAGAGTCCATATCAGCCATTAATGTTAGACATGTATTGTCGACTTGTGAGCAACCTTTCACGGTGCTTGTTCGTGCACAGTGTGAAGAAAAAGGCAGAACGAGTACTAAAAGCGTTTATACCGCGAACCAAACTTCTTCGTTCTTGACGGCGGAGACAACGTTCGCGTCGCCGCACTTTTCATCTATTGGGGCGTCCTTATTGCTTTCGCACCCGCGTTTCACTTCAGCCGGCGAACGTTACTTTACAAAATCAAACACAGACAGTAGCGCCAATGCAGGGATTGCTCCACGTGGGGATTCCCAAATACTGTTATTCCATAAACAATTATCAGTTGAGTTACGTAAAGCTTTTTATGTGATTTTACGTGATTTTTAAAATCTTGACGCGCCACGCAACTAAAAATTAGAAGTCAATTGTCACTCACCTCAGACACCAGGAAGTTCGGATTCATATCCCAATATCAATACTTTCAAAAATTGGAATCGGAGCGATGCGACATTGAACCGCAGTGATGGATCGCAGCATCCCGGGCGTGAAAGACCTAGAGGTTGAAGAAATGCGACTGCAACCTACGAGGTTGCGCACTCAACTGTACTCCACGGTTGAGTCTCTGCCTAATCCCTTCGCTTCGATGCGAAAAATTTTCTTAACCCTGAGAAGATAGATCGACATTTCATCTGTTGCTTTCCTCTTTTTGAGTTTTTGTGCTCAAAACGATCACGTCTGTCCTTCAGTTTGAAATCAGGTTCTACATGGAAAACTAATACGTTCAGAAAAATGTAATTCATTAGATCCTGAAATGGGGAATGCATGTCTTTGTACCCTTTACTTCAAACAAATTGCAGTAAAATCAGTATCGTGATGTTAAATATCACTTACTAGACCGATAACGGCCAATTCTCGAATTTCATTAATTTCTAAAGAGTTTCATTTTCTCCTTAAATACTTGGAAAATGTACTAACATTCCTTTAATTCCTTCAATAAGTAGTATCTAACAAAACTTTCAACGCAATCAGTCCTTCTTTTTAGTTTGTCAACTGGTGTGGTAACTTGTTGTTATGCATTCGTTTACATAGCGGCATGCCCATTACTTCTATTGGATAGTACAAATTCTATTATCATTTTCCGCGTATTTTTCTTCAAAGAGTTGCTAATGACGTCCATGGCTCCCTCCCGTCGCCACGATGAAAACAACGTGAGCTGTAGGGGGCTAATAGAAACGCATTTGAAATAATACCGATACGTACATTTTTGGATCATTTGAACGACTTTGACAACAACGTTCGTAATCTGGATTTATAAAATGTTAAATTAAATCTCTCGCATGTTCTGAATATTTGAGTTCTAATCTCGAGAACATTGTTCGTGTACTCGTGTGATTCGCATTATTATGCCGATGGGGGAAACTTATTCTTCTGTCCTAATGGGCGTGAACATGCTAATTCACTTATCCATTTTATGATGCATAGTAATTTGACACACCTCGCATTCATTTGCATATTTATGAATCGCAAAAATTAAATAGGTAACAGTAATACAAATAATTGTAATTCTCGTCGTCGCTACACGAAACGGAACCAAGCACAAATGCGCAATCGATAACCCGTTTCGTAACTGTTGCTCCGCTCTTCATCATTTAATAACTCATGTCATGTAACTCAGAATCGTAGAAAGCTGGAACGTCGGTGTTCTTTGAAGCGGTGTAATTCTTCAGTTTAGGTTCACAACTGTAGTATAAAAAAATACCCTCTTGTTATAATTCCGCCTTTTACGAGAGCGCCACGAGGATAATGTGCCGTCCGACCAGCCTTGCATGTGGCGCACGTTGTGTAGTGGCCTGCAGTCGACGTTTAAGCTGGACGATTACTCTGGTGTGCCCACCCCTCGCCCTCGCGTTACGTGCCCCTGCTCGCGTCCCGAGCACGCGCGTGCGCCGTGCTTTGGGCTGTCGCATGCGCCGGCAGCGATGTGCCGCTGTCACAGCTGGCCCTAACGCGGTGGAGGTCGAGTCTCGCGTGGGCGTGAGGCGCGTGCATTGTAGCTTTGTGCGGTGTTTAAACACCGGCGCCGGTGACCGAGAGCGTTATGGCAACGTAGCGAGTGTTATGTCTGCGAAGGGAAGAACGCCGGTTGGAACCTGGCGCCGGACCATCGGGTGAACGTCAGCGAAGTCGAGGCTCGCCCTTGCTGGAACCGATATCGTTGATCGACGGTTTCCGTGGTTGGTCGACTGTCCTGATGGATGGTTCTCCGATCAAATTTCAGGGACCATGCTAATCCTCTTTACCCATTCTGCTCCCACGCGTATACTTGTATTGAATCTGTAGTGCTCCCAAATGGTGTACGCACTTTGCTGAAATTCAAGTAAAGAGTACTGCTTTGGTAGGAAGTGCTACGTTCAGGGATAATTTCATTTAGTGCAATGAGGGTTTAATTGAAAGCGTGATAGAAGTCAACAGAGTAGGCTCTTTGAGGTTTGGTGATTGTGCTGTTTCCGAATTCGTTCCCTTGGTGACTAATTTACACACGCACAAATATGAGTAACGGAATTATTATAGTCGAGCGGTATATGTCGATACAAATTTTAAACTTTGTTGATAATTGCTTTTCGGATCTTAAGTGAAAAACCTTTGTTGTGATTTTACATATTTAAGTGCTTTTGGAGTAGGAAGAAAATAAATCATTAATAATTTAAAGCCTTAATAAATTATTTAGAACGTTGGATATGAATTCTTTATTATTTTGTAAATCCTTCCTTGACATTCGTGACAGATTTGATTACGCCAAGACCTTTTTTGGTGAGTTCCTTGTAATAATTGTATACTTCAAATACCTTTTTTATTATTTCCCCCATTCGTTTTCTATCGGATGCAAATTGGAAGAGCCATGATCTGTCAGCCAACGACGCGGCGACACCCGGCACTGGGGAAGACAGACGAAAAGAGTTGCGAAGGAAATGAATTTTGACTGTAGCATGTTGATATCTCCATTTATTTTCGCGTAGCCCTTGCATTGTTACACTAGGTGCCGTCTTTTGCTCCGGCGGCACGGCCACCTGCGTCGCGAGGCCATGACTGCGTGGACATGGAGCGCCTGCCGTTCCCTGCCCATGCCGAAAAGTTCAGCCGGATGGATTGCGACTCTAGGCGGAGCAGAGCATTAATTAATAGCGTGTACATTGTATATTCACACGGTCATATCAGGCGGCTATTCATTCTTTCCTTCGCTGTCCCGTCGGGCAGCTTTAGAGCCGGGCGATATGTTCTCGCGTGTTCCCTCTCGCCTATTAGGCCTAATCGTGGTCGTGAAAGACTTCGTCAGCGACAGACACGAAAGACGTCGTGTACGATGTAAATCAGTATGCGAATATCAAGACCGATCCCGACGCGAGATGTAACGCCATCAACGAACAAGTACCTATTCAGTTAGTGTCAAAGCATACGTGTGCCATCTCTATTCTGCTAATATGTGTAGTCGCAATATCTTCATATCCATTATATCCCAAATCCGTTTTCAACATCTCGTAATCCTCAGTGTGCTCTGAAATCCGAATTGGATTGCATTAATGAAATGGGGCAATGGGGAAATGATATGCAGAGGAATCTAGAGCAACCCGAGGAATCCTGCAGAGAACCCGCTGGGTGCACCTCAAATTTCTCTCGAATCGACCGGAAATCGAACCTCGTTGCTAGCGGTGGAGGGCAAGCGATCAGGACCCTATGCCGTACCAGGAGCGCCTGCTGCATCTCCTTCGCATTGTTCCATCAGGCGCGCCCGGGGGGCGGTCTTTTGTTTGCGCGACGTGATGCGCCATTCACGCGGAGCGCAGGCGGAGGCGTGGGCGTGGGCGGAGGCGGCGCCAGCTGCGCGGAGGTGCACTGTGCGCTTGTTGCGCTGGGAAGGATGACGCCTCGGGAGTCTCGGCTTTGGCCCCCCTGCGCCACGCGTTGCTTCACAGGTGGCTCTGCGCCATCGAGCCACTGCGTTCTGTCACTGACAATAATAGAGAGCAACTGCGTGATGGACGTTACAAGCAACCACGTGAAGTGTCTAGAGGGTTTTGCGCCACTTGTTGACTAATAGCGGAAGTAATGCCAAAGAGTGACAGCGGAGTGAGATGGTAACGTTAAACTCCCATGAAGTCCTTGGCTCTGGAATGGTGGAATACCGACACATAAAAGTAAGAACTGCATCTACGTCGTTTTATTCCATTACGATATTTCAAGGAGTGAACTATTCCTAAAATGCATTTTCGGAATACACGATACTGCATTGGTAAAAGCGAATTGTCTTCCATGCACTTCCTACGAACCTTACACACTTCACGATGAAGCGGTCTTGCAAATATATTTCCTACATTTCCGTTGCCAGAGACATGAGAAGATAGTGTACTGTCCCGAAGTCCTCGCGCCCGCTTTACCGCTTGATGGATGGCAACTCAATTCCGCAAGGCGAGTGGACCTGACGAGGCACCGTTTCGGTTGAGCGATCTCGTTCATTGCCACCCTTGTCGCTCGCGCGCTTAGTCCGAATCCCTCTGTGGAAAGGAGGGCGCCGGTCAGGAGCCACTGGCATCGCTCGAGGCGACGGCGCGGCGCGGCGCGGCGCTCTGCCCTTTGTCTTCGCGCAGGGCCGCTTAAAATGGGCCAGGCAGTGGTAGTATCATCCCAAGAGAAGGAAGGGAAGAAAGCCATTACCATATGAATAACCTCTAAATGTAATTACTAAGTAAAATATTTGATTTAATGTTAGGAGAAGGTATAGTTTCTGAGTTGATATGTAGGCAGAATTTAATTTGATCGAACTGTGCGCGCTTTCAAGCGAAACGACAAACTATATAAATCGCTATTCTCCTAGGAATTCCCAGATTTTCCTCTTATGTTAATCTCCCGTATCTCTCAGCGCTCCCGCGACCAGAAGACGAAACGTTTTGAAATGAACCCTTACGGGCTGTAGACAGAAATTCATCCCTTTGATGAACAGTCGCCTAGAAATGTCTGTTTCGACTGGAACGCGCCACATAGCGTTGTGAGTCAAGGCCAGATGCTGGCGCTCGGAGTAATCTTAATTGCCAATCTTCCAGGCGGAAAGCGTGATCGTTGTGCGCTTAATATATCTATAGAGTTTAGTTTAAAAGAAACTGAAGTTGTGTCGTAGAAATAAAAAAGAATTAGAGGCCAATATTGTACATCATCTTATATGCTACCCGTATTAAATTGTTGTAGTAAAAACTGCATTTTAATATCTGCAGGTTCGCGTATCTCTGGTTCAAGTGATATTTGAGGGGGGCGTCTTGTGTGATCGGACATCAACAGAAAGACGCTCGTCGTTTAACACGAATCCATCACGAAGTATCGGCGTTCCGTGAGCGGGGGAAACGCTCGTCCTTTTTGACGCTGTGCGTGACCTGCACTTGCAAGGACACAGAATCCCGCGCAGCTACGTGTGCATCGGGCCTTGCGGCGACGGCCCACCCCACCTGCCCCGCCACGCTCCACTCCACTCCACTCCACCTCGCCCGGGTCAACCGCGTCCCGCCCCGCCCCGCCCCGGGCACCGGACACCGCTCAGCCCCCGCTCCGTCCGCCCTCGTCCCGCACCTCCCAACCTACCTCACCCCGCCCCGCCCCGCTCCGCTCCGTCGCGCGGCGTCGAGGCCACCAGGCGGCGCCGACGGCCAGTGCCAGCGCCGGGCAACGCTCCCGGCCCCCCCGGCGCAACGTCTATTTCCAACGCGCACTCGATCGAGATCTAGACCTTCAATGGCGTACGGGACGAGAATACGTCGGGCCGGCCCAGGTGCCGCGAGTGCGGCGCTGATGGAATCACGTTCGGTCTGCGCTTTTTCATTCAGCCTCTCAGGGGTGGGCAGCGAGTTCTCGCCCGCTCGGTGCCACTTGAATTGAAATATTTATTTTTTGTAACATGAGATAGTAGCGTAAAACGCATTTACCCCCAATCTTATCTGTTAAATATATAAGTACAATCGTTGATTGATTGTTAGTGATTACGAGCAGGTCAACTACTAAGGTAATTAGTCCGGAAATTGTAGTGAATGTTTTTGCTCGGTCATCTTCCCCCGCTGTATGGCGAGAGGTCAGACGACGACCTACCGTCGGCTGGCGGAGTTGTAAGTACCATGTAGAATAGGGCAAGGAATGGGAAGGAATGGCCGCGGGCGGTCCGTGGCCTGTTTGTTAGAGTACTGCTCCACCATTCGCCTGGTTCTCATTGGAGAAACCACGGAAAACCTCCGATCATAGCAGCAGGCAGCTAGAATTCTCGAGACAGATTGAATTCGACCTAGCTGAGAAGCTAATGCTGAAAATCTTGCCACTGTTGGGACTCGAAGCTAGGACCCGGTCAGAGGTACTGCAGTTGCACCAGTTGATGCACTGAGCCACCTCTCCATGTGTCTGTGGTTTAGGAAGATATCCAGGAACTCGGTAACAACCAAAAACAACTAAAGAGTAGATTTTGCCAGGTAAAGGGAAATGTTTAATTGTGTCGTTTCGCCTATTCTCATACTGCGTGCACCGACTGAATTCCCATATTCCGTGTGTGACTGGCTAGGACACGGGCGACGTCATACAAAAAAGCATCAAGGAGAAGGCGGTTGGAAATTAAATATTTGCTATTCGCTTTTTGCGTTAGGGAACTGGAACTTTTTTGATATTTTCGGTTTGTAAAGAATTGTGGCTCCGTATAAATGTACTACTCTGTGTTACTGGACTATATTCGTCAAGAATACTTTGTTCTGTTATACAGGAGTATATCTTTCGTGGTTCCTGATGAATAAGCCTGCTACGTCTTGGAATACCATTTTTTGTAGTTTTGTTCAGCGATTTTGGTGCTGCAAGTAATTTGTAAATTACTGTATTAGTCTCTTCAAAACACTATGATCATATTAACAGACAGTCATGTGGTATAACCAGCCCATACAAATATCATCCTCTGGAAATACATAAAAACTCCAAATAATTAAAATGAATACGTCCGATTAATTACAATTGCACCCTGGTTCATTAGTAATATTCACTCCATTCCAAATTAAACAGTAATGAACCAAATACACCTCATATCACACAATTTCAACCAAAACCTAACACACACATCACCAGCATCCCATTTCAAACTAGCGAAAATCCCAACCCACACCCATATAAAATAGATTCCCGTTCGTAGTTTTTCTCAAACTCTTAGCAAACCAACCGTACTCGGAGGTTCTCCCCTGGAGTATGTGTAGACAAAGTTAGCTTAGATTTTTAACTTAATAGCGTAAGCCTGAACAAAGCAAAACACTGAAGGCCGTAATCCCTCCGCAAGAAATACCCTCCGCGCGGGGCGAGTGCAGCCCGCGGAGTGGTGGGAGGAAACCCGCCGCGCGAGCGTCGCGGGCAGAAGCCCTGGGGAGCCCTGGCGAACGGGGCCGCCGAATCGGTTGCGTTGCGTTGCGGCCCAGACCTCGGGCGCCGCCGGGCGACGCAGCGAGGCTTCTCCGCAGGGAAGGAACGGGCGAAGGCGATGGCATCTGAGTGGGAGGTCCTAGGGTCCGAGTGCCGGCGGTGGCAGCATTTTCCACACTAGCGTGTCAGCCAGGTGGATTTCAGCCGCTGTCTGAAGGAGGCCGACTGCGGTGATCGGTAGTCTTCCGTGGATTCTCCCATCAACACCAGCCGCAGTACCCTAATAAACGGACCACACACCGTGCGCGATCTCTCCTTTCTCTTCATTTCCCTAACCTACGCACACAAAAACATGCACTACACTAACAACAGAGGGAAATCTGTCAGACGACTGATAGTTACGAAGGGAACACTACTCTCAATCAATATACTATTAGCACAAGAACCGAGGGAGATCATTTATATGCGGTTCAGCCATACACCGCCATTGTCGTCTTGGAATTTGTTAGTATTTACATTAAATGAAATTCGATTTCCGTGGTTCCTAACGTAGAAAGATTCATCATTATGAGTTTCGACTTACTGCAGCTTTTTTCTGCTTAAACTGTAAAGAAATGTGTATACACATCGCGGATTAATTACATTTTTAATTTGTAAATTTATTTCGTAGTGCATGTAGATATTTTACTATAATTAGTCTGTGTGAACAAGCAGTATTGATATTGGCTAATAGGTACTTGATTAAGGAGCGATGCTTTTTGTATTTGTAATATTTGTGATAATTCGAAAACAAACTGTTTTAAAAAGGTATCGACTAAAAATATCTAAACACTTGAGAATACGCTGAAAATGTGTTATTAAACATCCATTAGTTGATATAATGTTTTTAGAAAGAAGGAAGAGATACCGTGTGTTTAATATTCAGTGATAAGGAATATTAGTCGGCTTTAGCTTCAGTAAGTAGAGTGTAACCTTTATGAAGTAGACGATATACTATAATCAGTCTAGTTGATAAGTGCCAAAAGTGTCTGTAATTCTTCTTTACAAAATGTAATTGTTGTTACATTACCGATTATGCTCCCGAATCCGTCATGTGGACTCAGTACTCATATTGTACCTCGTAGAGAATCATCTCGAACTTGATGACCTCGCTTATCTATTATGTTTACACTAAAAATAGCCGCTCTGCTGCGGGCAATAGAAATAGCAACTGTCACATGCGGACGCAAACTGCACTCCTCTCTCACTTACCTATGCTCCGTTAGATGGTTATTTGAAGATTCGTCAGTGTAGCGTGTTTTGTTTGTCTTATGTTTTGAAGGAAATCGTTCATTCTTTGAAAGGCCGTTTACAAATTCATCTAGGTTTAGTGAAGGTAACTCCCTAGCAAACTTTGAAATTCATATTAAAAAATTAAAAGCATTGTTTTTGTTTTGAGATGTCATGAGGGACGTGCAGGTAATTAATTCGCGTCTAGAACCGAATGCAAAGATGTTCATCAATTTTAGAGGAAAGTTGTGAAAGTTTTGTATTTGGCCAATTTGGAATATTTGGCCGGTTTTTTGGAGTTGAGCAATTGATTCAGATTTTAATTTTTAATATCCTTGTTAGAAAATTGAATCGGTTTTGATTTTGGCTCTCGAAATTTGGAGTCCTCATTACGTCCAACGAGCAGAGTGTGGAGTGAGGCTCGGAATCGCCTGCGCCCGACTGCATCCCGCGGCCTGTTTTCCTTGACACCCGCATCCCAGTTAATCCCCCTTCGCTTTTGGCTACCTGAGAAGGCGGAGCCTAATTGTCGGTGTTTTGGTAGAGGGAAGAAGGAAACAATTACTTGTTTCCATTCGTAAATAACGTAAATAGATATTCTCGCACCTATTGAGAGATAACCAGGAACAGAGAGGAGAACGTGTCAGAAAATTACTGAAACTGTGTATGGAACCTGCTTTAAATATAATTATTTTAATTGTGCATATTTTAAGCGTAGTAAACAGCCTGACCCTTCATTTTGAAACAGCCTGTAGTAAATGGTTTCAATAAATTGCGATTATTAAGTAGAGTTTAATTCCGAAATAACAAGTTTCTCCTAACCCTTTATATCTGACCAGATAAAGTGAAGATTAAAACAAAATGAACTTTAAAATGAGCACGAGTGCAAGAGCGATCTTCCAAACACTAATACCTATCCGAACTCTTCCTTGTCGCCGCGAGGAAAAGTGACCGGGATGCGAAGGCGGTGCCTTTATGGCGAGGCAGGGAAAGGGCTTGCGAGAAGTTGACGGCGGGATGCTATCGGGTTACGCGCATCCGATTCGACGCGTCCGCTCGGCTGTGCGTGGAAACGGAAGGTCGCCCCAAGAGGTAGAGTGGTGTGTAAAATGTGCTCCGGGAAACCGCGAGACACTTCGAACTGCTTTTTGTGCTTCGCTTTGCACACACGGCTCTTTCACGATGTAGTGGGTAATGAGGCCCTAGAGAGGGACATGTCTCTGTGAACGTGAGGTGCTATGGAGCCGCTTTGAATGCTGCGCCCCTCTTCACCTTTGCTGCACTCCTCTGCTGAAGAGTGGAAGGAAAGTGACAGTAAAGTCTGTCTTTTGTACGGCTACTATTGTGCCATTTCTTTGAAGCTTGAAACGCTGCGTTGTAACGAGACTACGTGGGTGGCAAAAGGTTCATTTTGTCACGGACTCAGAAATCGCGCTCATTACTGACTTGCCTTACTTTGTAAGAAGAGAAAGTATTGTAATCGTGTGCCGAGAAATGGTGATTATTCAACAGAAAATACTCATTGCCGGGCCCTGGTAACGAAAAAGTGCATAAATTGTTACTAAATATAGTCAGTTATTTCCTTTAACACATTAGGTTGTCACAATCGATGTTTTGAGGATCTGGATACCGAAAAATGGATTGACAGTAAAATATCTGTCTGTCCGTCCGTTCGTCTGTGTCTATCAGGCAACGCTAGAGCCTAAACCGTTCAGATCATTTTCTCAAAAATTGATATTATCCGATCGCACAATGAGTTTAAACGTATATTTTCCTTTCTGGTGAAATTTAAATGATGCCTCGATAACATTTTCAAAATGTAAAAAATGGCTCCCAAGGTTTGGATTATACATTGCCTTCATATTTTTCTCCTACAAACACGAAAAAATGCAGTTAATAGTGTTAGCATGAAGCACCTGTAAGCAACATTCTTGCAAATGTTTTCAGAAACTCCTTGCGTTGTCACGTAGGGCAGCTACATGAGTGTGATAAATAAATGCTCGAAGTATGCCGAATTTCTAAAGCCAGCTCCACACATGCGGCATTCGGCGAATCCCGAACCCCGAGTAGTGTGGACGGGGCGCATGCGATTCGCCGAGCGCCGAACATTCGGTATTCACTCTTCGCACCGCGTGTCGGTCTTTAGGACTAATGAAAGGGAGCGAACAGAGACATCAGCTGCTCGGGGTTGGGCGAACAGTAGCTCGCTTCTCGGCGAACGCGGAATGTGTGGAGCCGCCTTGAAGGTAGTCGGAACATAAATACGAAGCTGTTCGTCCCGTGAGAGCCCCGCCCCTTGCCGCAGCCCTTGGCCTTGCCCGCTATATGGGGCCGTGGCTGTGGTTCGCGCGGGGCGCGCGCGCCAGATGGCCGCCGGGGATCGGGGAGCGCCGTCGCCCGCGCCGCTGACTCAGCCTCCGCCGCTATCGCCTTTCCGTGTTCCCGGATGAACGACCGAGCGGCCACGCGCGCCTCTGGCCTCGCCACACAGCCACCACGGCCACGCCACGCCGGCACGCCACACAAATAGTGTGATTCTACGCCCCCGTCGAGCACCACACCGCCTCGCTACGATGCGCCGACGCCCTGTCGGAAGAGGCGACTGCTCCACAAGGAGTGTAGGGCGGCGACGCGGCGCCGTCTCCAGAAAAATCAACGAATTCAACTTCATATGCTGGCTAAAGCCATTGATGAATGTTTTCTGGTTGGGCCGAATCGCGGACTAGCCCTCGCCGTTCGTAGCTGGAGCATCCTAAGCAATGGACGCTTGTGACAGAGTGAGGGGACTGGGTGTGGCGGGTTTTCGTCGACTTAGTTCACGCATTTCCCCTTTCACCTGATTTTCTAAATTGCGAGGGAATTGTTTGGTTTGCTGCAAATTTTTAATCTTATTTTCAGAAGCACAATTGTATCTTCCTTTATCAACGTAAAAGTGGTCTGAGACAAGGATTATCCCGATGGTTGCCCATGGGAATCCCTGTGATTGGAAATTGGTCGTATACTACTACCCTACAATATGTCCTCGTTCAAGAATTGTTTGAAAGAGAAAAAATATGAAACTTTCGGACAGATATGCCGCTTCTCCTAACCAACCGCACCTCCTAACACCTTCTTCGCAACCACCCTTTTGCGAACGCTGTGTCAACCGTCGCGCCACCCCACAAAAACGTCAGTACCCTCTGTCATTCACTTGTCTCTTCTCCCCATTGCAAGGCGATCGTAATATAAAGAAATTTGTAATGAATATGCGAAAAACGACCTACGCGCTGGTTTTGGTTACATTGCGGTTCCGAGTGTTGTCTTTACCTGGCAATATGCGTCCCGCTAATTTCTACTTTGCTGTGCTAAGGCGTGTAACTAGCGCTAAGGCCACTGGTCCTGTAAGTGTCGTGCATATTTTGACGTGGGAGATGACGTGCCATCACTGGATGGCGAGATTAGGCGCCGATCTACCTTTCGGCAGTTTTGTAATTTTCCCCGACCAAGTATCTCCCACCAGCGAGGCACTCCCCCTCCTTAGTCGTGACAAGCTCTAAGATCCAGAGCGGTGTCCCCACTTGTGTGGTTGTGTAGTGCATGTAAGAGTAAGGGTGTGCGTTAGTAAGAGGTGAGGATAGGAAGGGGAAGAAAAGGATGCGCACGCTCCGTGGCCTGTTTTTAGGGTACTGCTCCGGTATTCACCTGATGTTGATAGGAGAAACCATGGAAAGCTACCAGTCGGTTCGGTCGTCCACTATAATTCTATTCCAGACAGCGCCAGCGTTGGATCTAGCTGTCTAGATAGTGTCGCAAATCCTGCCGCCATCGGGGCTCGAACCCTCGAACCTCCCGGTCAGAGGCACTGCAGTGGCCTTATTTGATGCCCCGAGTGCAGTCAAATAGTAAAGGAAAGAAGTGTATTCCGTCCGTGAGTGGTTAAAGCTCATATGGCTTAAGGAGTCGCTCGCTGGGCCGGTGGCCGCGCGCCGCTTCCCGCACGCGGGGGCTCCGCACGTGATCGCCGCGTGGCGGCAGCGGAGGCGGGAGCGCCGACCGCTCCCTTCCGAGAGGTAGGACGCGCTCGCGCCGCTTGGCGACGCAGCATCCCGCGCGTGAGGCCGCGCCCGCGCGTATTTTGAGCGCGGGGATTCCCCTCTGCGCGTCCTGCTCGCTGCTCGGTGCTCGCGGAGACGCCGAACGATTGGCGGAAGGTTGGCTTTTTACTCGCCTTGGTGTGTCTGAGAGGTGGAATGAATTCGTGCTGAAAAGGTTCAGATAGGGTCATTCTTAATTTTCTTGAAACGAAATCAAAAGCTTCTTTTTGATGAAGCGCAGTAGTATATTGTAATTATAGTAATTCTAATGAACTAAAAGAATTAAGAAAATTTCGTGGAAGGGGGTAATTGTGAAAGGCGGCTTTGGAGACAACAGCCCGCAAAAAGTAATCCCTGCTCATAGAATAGAAATTCAACAACCGTGCTAGGATCGTCCCCTAATTCCTCCGCTAAAAATGTGTTCTTCCTTTGGCCGGCTGACCATTTTTTTTAAAAATCTGGGAAAACGTGGTAAATACAGGGAAATAAAATCGTAGAAAATATTGAACTCTGCGAAATGGCTTGTCACATAAAAAATTTACATTCGATGTGAAACTAAATGAAGGCGGAAAGAAAGGATGCAATGTGAGGCGTGTTATACGTCAGAGTAGTAATATGAGAAAGAGTGTCCTTCGTTTTAAAATGATGTGAGTAAATTACCCCGAGTAGTATGTTGAACGCAGATATGTCTGTTATTTAGAATTGATCATAATGACGACGGAATGCGCCTCAATGTTATATCTTTCTGGTTAGAAAAAAAACTTATGCCGTGCTCTTCGAATTAAAACGTCTTCTTATAGTGATGGTTTCTCATTCTTATTCTCGTACCACCATTAAATTTTAGGCAAAGGAAACTGGGAAACATTAGAAACCTGTTTCAGACGACCTGTGTGGCCACACTAATAGTTCTCATCGCACCGCTGCAGGCTATTGGAATTACGCTTTGATCGTAATGATACCTGTTACGATCTTCTGGTCAGAAAGAAAACCTATTACGGCGTTGTCATTTTTTTATGATGGTAAAGCCTTACTCGACAACCAGTGCTTCAGGTGGGCCCGAAAGAGCTTCAGGTGCCTGTTTGGCCCGGCGGAGGCTGCCGGTGGCGGCGCGGCGTTGGGCCCGAGGCGATCCTGCGCGTGAGCCCCTTGCGAATCGCGTCACGTCTCACTACGCCCCGCCCCCGCCCAACCCCCCC
>BOPP01000048.1:6488678-6516609 GCA_017312745.1 Gryllus bimaculatus
CCTCCGCTCCACGCGCTCGCCTGTGGGCGTCACAATCAGTGGGACATTCCTCTAGGCAGGACACTTTGCGGAATACCGGGCGGGGGGCGGGGAATAAGGAAATTTCATTGATCGGGAAAAGTCAGGGATAAATTAGGCAATTTGTAGAAAAATCGTTGGAAGTCAGGGAAATTTTGAGCGGGTTATAACACTAGGTATTGTTCCTGACATCATTAGTATATCGATATGCTTGCTCAAGTTTTATTTGGTATTGTCAATTTAGACTTTGTCACGTCGAAATCGGAGAGCTGACCAATCTGTAACGAGTGTCTTTAATAATTTAAATATTGTAAAATTGCGAATCATGAAAAAAAATTAAAAATGCATTGGAAAATCGGGAAAAGCCGGGGAAATTTGTTTTAGGAAATGAGTGGCCACCCCGCTAGGACGCCTTCAGAGGTGATCAATAACTCGTTCCGTTTTTTCTCGAAGGGACGAAAAGGATGGCACTAGTTGTGGCCGAATCCTTCTGGAAGAATTCTAGAAAATGGGATGGGATGAGATGGGGGTCAAAGCACCTGATGATGTGAAATGCTGTGAATAACCATACTACTGGCATGACATGTATCTTTATATGATTCATCTGATTGAAAATAATTGTAGCAGGAAAATACTTTAAAAAATATGTTTCAATACAAAATAACTTCAGTCTCTGAGGGTGGACGAGGAAGGCAAGTTTTCCATTTGTACCTATAATAGACCTTGATAACACAAACAAGATGTTTAAATAAAAATAACCGCCGGAGTCACCATAGTAGTAAATAGACACTCGGCGGGTTGTCCAGATCGATTAGGTGCGAACGCTAAAGTTTGCTCGCCTCAAAGGGTCGCCAGTTGGAACCCAGCCTCGGGTATGGCTAGCGATGTAGTGGTGTGGTGGCGCCCTCGCAATTACCACGTGTCACCTTCAAACCACTTCACTCTATTCTCTTATCTCACACCCTTTTCCATACCCGGCAGAGACGAACCTTGGACATTAAAAGAAACAGAGAACTGATCGTGACGAATTTCCTGTCAACCTCAGTCACACGAAGCGGGGAAGGGTTCCCCGTCGTGGTGAGACTGGTTCCATGGGACGGAAGGGGGATGGGAGTAAAATAGCCGTACGTCAGGATACTTTATAAAAACGTTATCCTTTTAGAGTAAACGTTTAAGCTGTAATGGACTAATTTTGCAATGGACAAATAATGTATTTAAACTATGTCTTGTTACAGTAATGTTTATTTAGTTTGTTGGTTGTACCTTAATATCACTATTACTGAATGATGTTCACGTGCAAATGATTTTGTCCCGTATTGATTTGGATCTTAAGGACATTGTCGTCTTTTTTTTGTAATTTCATGGATTATTGCTGCGTTATATCAAGTTATTAATACTTTTCTGTAAGTATTAAGATTATCTTTTCTAGATTCTCACTCGGTTAACTTACCGAGTGGTCTGTGTAATATTCATGTAACTTCATTATACTGTTTTGTCACGAGACAATTCTTTGTATACAATAATCGAGCTGACGTGTGTTATTTACATGCATAATTAGGTAATTAAATAATATTTTGTTGCTCATTCCGCTCACTCTATTTACTTGTTATAGAGATATACCATATGATTTCTTTATTTATCTTTTTTAACGAGCCGCCAATGAAATTTATGTGTGTGAATTACTTTGACAATCACCCTCTATTATCTCTTAACAGATTCATTTCGCATTTGTTATCTCACTATCACTACCACACTGCGTTTTGTTCTTCGTTCGATTTCGATTTCATTTTCAAGGTTTTGAAACAGCAACTTAAACTGATGAGTATTGCACCGCATGTAAATGACACTCTTCACTAGTTTTCTGTTATAAAATTACGTTATTGAATATTCGGTTTAAACTTAAAAAACATACACTAATTGAAACATGAACTCATTCCAGAAGTTAGATTAATTTATTGTTCCTGTCCTTTAGCGGAAAACACCAGAGCATAAAATCGTCTCTTGCCTGTGATAAATATATTAGAATTAAAAGGTATGAAACGCCCTCAATAGCTATGCAGTTCCGATTACGCCAACTTCAAAACTTTGAAGTCAAACATCTCTCAGTATAAATTCCTAACCACCATTTAATACATTCATAATAATTTACAAATTAATCTTCAGACATTTCATACCTCTACACCTTATATGCGTGTTCCATCTGGATTAATGCACTAAACACTACAGTGCCCCAGAAATGTCTCTCCGCAGTGGCACTTCGCTGGGAGAGAGTAGAAATTATGTTGATAGCGCGAGTGGCCGCTTACAACAAAAGAAAATGTAAATTGGGTACTCACTACAATCATAACAGATGCTGAGGATGTTGTCCTCTTCACTTGTTTCCAAGTGATCTACTTGGTACAAACATAAATGCAATTCATAATAATAAGAGCCCCTGATTCAGCCCAGGGCGGAGAGAATCTCCTGGGGCATGTTATCGTTAATAAGTTATAATTTTTCCAAAACCAGTACCTGAAGACAATCCTCAATGCCGTTGATTTGTTGCCAAACGACCAACTCCTCAAAGAACTGTGCGTCAATCCCATAGCCAACCATATCAAGTACCTTTCCTCACACTTCTATTTCTCCACAAAACTCTACATTACGTGAAAGACAAATGAGGCCGCAATCCATACAACCACAACATGAATTGAAACTAATTCCAATTCCATATATTTGTGAAACATTCGCTGAAATTGTCATTAATAGAGGCGCCTATTTGTTTTTATTTAGGGTAGTTACTCACCCTATTGTTATATTTAACGATGCAAGGGCTGAAAGTTAATAGTTATTAGTAGTAGTAAGGTCCGATGATGCGGGCGGAATTATGAAATAGTGTGTGGAGCAGTCATCGCCGGGCTTTCGCGTTTCCGCTGTGTCGTCTCTTTGGTTTGGAGAGATTACTCTGAGAAGGGGCATCGTTGGCAACATAACTGCAGGTTATATCCATGCACTCATTTTGCCAGTGCGTTCGTTTACAGTTTGCTCATTTGTAAATGGGTGCATCACTATCTCTTGCAATGACATCGCCCTGCACGACGTTCATTTGTTTCCTGACCTGTCCGAGTGGTTCCTTTGTAGAGTAACTCCTCCGTAGGAGTGACTTTTCTCCTGGCTGGCGCTGGCCGTGGGTATCGTCATTTCGGTCGCCATGGGCGGGGTTGTTATTCTTTCCTGGCGGGGATGGCGTGTACAAGGATAGGATATCTCACACGACGGACGGTATCGCGTAGCAGCTGTCATTTGGAGGTCCAAAGTCAAAATCACCTCATACAGTTGTAAATAATGACTTTACTTTTAATTTTGTGCAGATAGTGCAAAGTGTAGGTCGTAGTGCAGTTAAGAAGGTCGTGGGTTTAACCTCGTGCTGCTGTCGTGGCAGGTTGAGATGATTACGGGTTTATTTATTGGCTGGCGCGATTTGGCCCGCTGGGGCCCAGTGTGCGGCCGGCGCGGCGCGACGCGGCGATAATGAGAGAGGAAGAGGAAGGCGGCGAGGCGAGCGAGCGAGCGAGCGAGCGAGCGAGCGGCCGGGTCGGGCGCGCTGGGCGGACGCCAGGCGGGGCGTGGCGGTCTCCATGGCGACGGCCGGAGCAGCCCGCCTTCACGTGGCGGGCGCCTGGGCGCGCCGTGCTCGTGCCGTGTGTGGCGGGAGACGCGGAGCGGTGGGCGGGATTCGCGGGGCTAGGTGTAGGCCGTAGGGAAGAGGGGCGGAGTGGGAAGCGGCCGTCTGCGGAGTGCGCGCGGCGGCGGCGGCGCCGGCGCCGGGGAGAGTCGCGTGCGAGACGGTCGTTCGGGTGGGGAGGGAGATTGTGAAGGTGGACGTAACGGCGACTTCAGCGTCGGCAGAGAAGGCGGGAGATACAGCGCGGCAGCGAAAGCAACGCGTAAGTGGGAGAAAAAAGTGGGGTTGGAATGTACCGTATGGAGTTGGTGAGGAAGGAGATGAGTAGACAGGTCGTGTTTGCGCGGCGGCAGTGGGGAGAATTGCAAGCTAATGTGTTCTATTGGAGATGGCGATGGCAACGGTGGAAGCGGCGCATGCCGGAGAAATATTGAATCGGTCTATTGAAAACGTGTCTATGGCAACGAAGATGGCAGAGACAGTGATCTTGAATTGGCGATGGTGTAAGAGGAAAAGGAGCAGGCAACGTATAGGAGGGTCATATATATGGCATATGGCTGGTCGTACATCGTGTAGGGAACGTAATATGCAGGTAAATACGGTATATGTGTGGAGATGGAGAAGGAAATTAAGATAATTTGGTGATCACGACGTGTGAAGCGGCGGCATGGGCTTTGCCGCCAGGAAAATACGTTTTTGGTCGTAGAAGCAAGTGGCGATGAACGTAAGAACTCTCGTCCTGAATCATTGTCTCTTCACTTCCAGCTCCGCTTCATTCACATATATTCCACCCTCCACCGCATCGCCTGTGCGTCCCCCGTCTCGTCTCACGTCAACCTGCTCCGCCCCCGTCCCCCTCAGCAGCGGTCGCCTGGCACCTGTGCGGCGAGCGCGTGACGGGCCGAGGCTGGCGCTGGCCGCTTACGTAGCGCGGGTGGCGGAGGCGGAGGCGGGGGCGGAGCAGTGCACGTTCGGCGCGCGCGGCCTTCCACAAGGTCACCTGCGGCCGTCTGCGTTCGACGAACTTGACATTGCTCGCGAGAAGCAGAGGTTTTGCGCCGTCAGGGTACAGTTATTCTCTACGTGCTCATCTGCTGGTGAGATATTGTTCGCATTGAGAGAATGCACTTAACCTCTTGTATATTCAGTTGAATGACGAGCAGATTCCGATGATTTTTGCCTTCATCCGAAATGACGGCTGAGAGTATGAATTCGGTTTGAATAAAATGAAAATGAAAGTACAAATTTAATTATACATGGGGACAATGAAAAGAATGTACTGCTTTTTCTATTACGCAAGGAACAAAAATGTGTTCACAAGCGTGTTCCCAGTTTCGTGAACCGCGTATTTATAATTTTTCATGTTCAGAATGTGAAAGGGAGAGAATCTTATAGAGTAGTAATTGCACTCGGTGTCATATATTCGACACATAACTTGATAGTGTCTTATCTTTGATCACAGACACACAAAATCAGTGCTTGATAACTTCTGTTTATGTGAACAATATTTCGAAGTCTCTCAGTGCCATATATGTACAGAGTATCTGCGGATTGAAACGTCTAAACTCTGCATATAAGCTCTTAAGACAATTTTCAGCATATTTTGTCTAATAAACTACTGGAATACTCCCAATGGTGGAGTCGCAATAAGCACTCAAAAGTTGGATTGAAAAAAATACTTTTAGGACACAATTTGCATTGCAGAAGCATTGAAACACTCCAGAAACATGTAAATAGTGTACTATTTACAAAAGAAATGAATATATTTTTTGTTCAGAAGGAAAAATTGACTGAGAAATAAAAAAGCAATAGAAATGTGTAAATTGGGTGCTTTTTTTTATTTCTGTGTTAATTAAATTATCAGTTATGTAATTTGTAGAATTAAAAATGTGTTGTTGGAAATGAGTTCCGACTGTAGAAATGCATTTCTCAAGTATCCCATGAACCCTTTTTTACCTATTCCATCAATTGTTTCGAATATGGATGCTAAACCTATGCCGGAGGAAGGATCGAAACATTTTTATTTGTTTTCACTCAGATTGGAAGAGAACAAAGTTAGCACCGCGAAACTTCTACAGCATCAAACAGTTTCACAAAAGTGATTATCTTAAGAAATAAAAAAAAATTAAGAAAGATTCCCTAGTTCTAAAAAAGGGATTCCCTAATTTTTTTTTTAAATAATGTTTTGCTTCAATGACCCTCTGACATTTTTCTCTTCAATTTCCAGCGTACAGCATATTCATATCACAAATAATTGCACGTGAAGACACAGATAACAATTAGACAAAGGATACGACAAAAGTTTTGAAAAAAAAATATTAGATTTCTTTTATTGTTTGTGTCGTCTTGAAACCACGTATTGCAGTTGCCCAAGCGTTGATTTTCGTTGATGTTGAGGAGATGAAATTCTAATAGAGAAGTGAATTTGTTATTTGTTATTAGATCTGTCGATACCGATTCAGGGGGTCGATGACTGCAGCTGACACGGCATGACATAACTGCGACGTGTCGTTTCGTAGCTACGAATGCTGAAGAGAACATTAAGAATTATGAAAACTGTGAGAATTATCTGTTGAGATAAGCACTAATGATTGGATACTCCCTGCATCTAGAAATAGTAGATTCAGACGTTTTATTATTTCAAAGAATGACGGCAAGTTTGTGAGAGTAACGCGATAATTGTAATCAGGACTTTTTTTATTTTGCCTCCTTGCTGATATATTTTCGTTTTTGTTTACTAAGTTTGATGCGAAATTCTCTCGCCGTTGAAATGTGTCATCGACATTGGGTGCACGCGGCTGTTGTCTCGCCCTTTTCCGGTACTGATAAGCGCTCATTTACAAGCTGAGAGCAAGGAACGACATCAAGATTCTTTGAAACGTTATACGAAAGCATTGCAACTCATTTACCTTTTTTACTTTTTTTTTTTACTTATTGTTGAAACAGCGCAGAGACCAAATTGTAGATTCCCAAGAACACGACCGAGTGTCAGAATGTTTCTTGGTGAGATGACTTTGTTAGACCCGATCTACATGCTTCCCGTTGGCGAACGATTTGGGAGTTTAACGAACGCACGCGTGCGCAGGTAAGCGCCTCGAGCGGCCGAGTCTCTGTGCGCGTGCGCTGAAACTGCGAAATCGTCCGCCAAACGCAAGCGCGAAGATCGAGTCATAGTTCTCTGCTGCGAATACTCCAACTGCAATAACATAGCTTGGAGCGCAAGTTGCTGATGTCTAAGGCTTTTCCTTAAAAAATGTTAAGGAACATAATCGCATTTTACAATCACCCAGATTGATTGTAACCTTTGAGGTTCCTCAGTCCGAGTGCTTTTTAATAATCCCTTAAATTTCACTTTCACGGTTGCTCTTTTCTTTTACATTAAAATATTTTAATAATAAAACTTATTTTTCTTCTATTGGGGTGGCTATTTCTATGATCTTAACAATGGTAAATTATTTTCGAATGATTTCTGAAGAAGCCTTCCGGTCAAATAAATTAGAAAATAAACCGTTTTCCCGCTGATAGCGTATGTACTAGCGAGTTTTCAAATGTCGTAGTTTGAGAGTGTGTTCAAGTTCTGAAGGTGGCAGGATTATAGTCGCCAACGAAATACGTAAGGTCGACGCCGACCTCTACCTTCACCCACACCCCTACGCGACTGCCTCAGCTATCATACGTGCTTTTTCTGCAAGTGGAAAATTTTCCTCTTCATGCCACGCCTCCCTGTAATGTTGCTTGTATTATTATGTGATAACACCGACCAGCCTGATATTCTTCAACACGTGGTCCGAAATTCGTGTTCGTCGGCACTGCTTGCGCTCTATCAGGCCAGAGATAAGGACTGTTGGATGACCTCGTAAACATAGTGAAGATGCTATCTCTGGCCCAAGTATTAATGCGGGACTCAGTGCTCACAAGTCTTGTATTTTATCAATGACTATGAATAGATCTCATTATTGTACACGTGACGTCCTTCAAATTAAGATCTACTTTTTATAGGAAGTATCTGCAATGTTTCACTCTTCCTGATGAGCATGATTTGTTTTCACACCTGAACAAGAGTTAAGTGATCACAGAATTTTTTTTAACTTTACAGTGTCTGCAGAATTAATTATTATATATTAAGAAAGTCTCATAACCAAATTAAAGAGGGGCGTGATGTATAAAATGTTTTCTTGTTTCTTTAATTATACTATAATTTATTTTTTTCTTATCAATAAAACGAGGCCAATGCAAGCGTTTCGTAGTTGTTTAAGTGGATTGGAGTATGTCTTTATAGTGTGTGTGTGTGTGTGGGGGGGGGTCATTACTAGGATAACCAGGGTGATTCAGAATCATCCATATCTGCATTACGTAATCTGGTCGATCGCCAACAGCAGTGTTTATTCTCAGTGTTGAGCAATATAATGGAAAATTGTCACATCGTGTTCTTCGCTGCCGAATATGTTGCTTGCGTTGTCGTTAGGATTTTTTGACTGCTCCCTCACAAACCATATACTGCTGAGACCAGTTCTAATCTCAAAATGCTTATGTGCGTGTTTTATCACTCCAGAGGTAATTGGGAGGAACGTGTCGTAACGGCTAGCACATACGCCTTCCACCGCTGGGACTTGCGTTTGATCCGCGGCTAAACGATGTGGAGTGTGTGGTGGACAAAGTGAGAACTCCGCGAGCTTCCCTGTCGGCCGCCCGTTTCAAGCGCCTTTGATTCTACAATTTCTTTGTTGTCACTAAAAGATCGCTAAATCGGATTAAAGCTCTTGCGCTCTTTAATGACGTGTACTTGAAGTGTTTTCTAACCCAAAGAAATGGAAAAATGAATTTATTTAAAAGGAAAAATAATATTTTACTCTTGCTTTGGCAGTTTTGTTATCTACACCTGGCTGGAGAAGTTTACTTGTTTGGTAATGGAAGGAAGGCTTTTTGCTTCCGTAAAGAACATCTTTTTTTCTAAAATGCTTCTGAATGTACCTTTAAATTGTTTAATCCATTGAAATGCAATCATGAAAGCAATCGTGTTGCACTATCCGCCTGCTTTCATACCAAAATGTAGTATACTACATACCTGTATAGAACAATTAACGCTGGTTGTCATTACAAAGGGTTCCTTGTATAAAGATAATTTTATTGATGTCATAATTCGATAAGCACTTCAATTATGCGAGTCTGTTACCCGCATTTTTTAGCGGATACGGATTTTCTGTGCCAGTTTCTCTCTCTTGGGCTTTTGTCACGCGATCTGAGATACTCGCGTGCGCCCCATTTCCCCTTCGTGAGTTACGGTGCCCGGGCCAACGCGTGTTCCTCGTGGTAAGAGCCATTTTCTAAATAGAGATATCAATACAACGGTATTGAAATGTATTGGAATGCCATACTCCTTATGTTGTTACAATTCGATAAAATTTACTTGTTTTTATTCGAGAGTGATCCACAATATGAAAATAAAGGAAGTTAAATCTAGTATCACGATTATTGAACAGTGATTGTGCCCTCGTGGCAGATGAAGAGCGCCAATGTACAGCCAGTTATCGAATATATTGCAGCTGATTCCTATGCGATGTCGATTTCGTGAGCAGTGTGGGAATCCCTTGAGAGACTCATTTAGTTGACAATTGTGTTTCAGCTCTCATTAAAAGCATGCCATCTCTTACAAATCGACCGATAACGGACTTAAATAATTTACCTACAAAGCCTTCCCTCTTGATGTTCGAACATTTAAAAACCAATTACTTATTAAGTTCTATATTTTGTTAACTCGTCTTTAAATATTAAATATATGGCAAAGAAAATAATTCATTATCTTGTTAGGCTTGTTATTACCTTTTTTATCATTAACATATGTGTTAATATTTTGTTATAAGCACTCATTAACGGTGTGCTTTTACCGTAGGGAGCTCAGACTGACATTTACTGGAATTGAGTGGTGAGGTTATGAATATAGGTTGTTAAAGAAAGATTACCTGTTTAGTTGAATGGTGTGGTCATACATACCCCTACATTCATGTTATAATGTAGTAACCACATCAATATTTAATTTAATAGTATTTTGCCAAGAGGTTGTACTGGATCTTCTAGAAGAAATAATACTTTTGTCGGCAGGTGTACCAGTTTTTTGACCCTTTAGTGTATTTGTGAAGTGCCTTTCACTGTCACAGTGAAATCCTTTCTGTGTTGATTATTTTATCCTTCGCGCTTATTTCAGCTGTTTCTATGGTATCCACCCACTCGTTATTACAAGTTATCGCACTTGTTTGATTGTTACTATCTGTACAATTGAGACTAAATACATTACTTCGTTATATGGTATATTGAGCATGGCTTCACCTACATCATAAAATTTGCTCCTTGCTAGGGATTCTTCCGTGATAGCATAACTCTGTTCTGGTGGATTTCGGGAACGCTCGAAACTGCGTGCGTATTTACATTATTAAGTTTAGTCGTAACAAGAGTTACATAAATATCGTACAAAATGATAATTTTCCAAACACAATCTCCCGTAATTCGTTATCATTGGTAATTCAAATCCCACTCTACCACCAAGAAAACTTAAGTACTAAAGCCAAAATCGTCATATAAAAAGGCAAACAAACCTAACTAGGAGTTTTTAATATTGCTCATGACAATGATAAACCACCAATTACAGCCGGCTCTTACTGTACTATTTTTTTTTCTAACTAAACTCATGGTTATTGTAACCTTAAGATACTCATAACTTGGGTAAATCTAGTACATTTTCTTATTTACATTGAATCATATGTTCTATTACAATATGATTCGTAGTATTCTAGTTATTGCAAGGTATCTGTGTATCATATGCTGCGCGATGAGTTTTGCAGATTATCCCACAAACATGTGTTGGCCCGAGATGACGCGAATCCTTATCGTTTGTTTACACTACTTCCTTTTTGCCTAACCTAACGTATCAATGTGGAGGAAGTTGTTGCTTTATCTGACATCCTTTTCTCGCGAACAAGGAAGTCATTTTGACAGCGTTGCCAAGAAGTGATTATCTTTTCGTAATTATATATGTATTTTAGCTTAAAATGTCGTAATACAAATTTTGGGACAGCTAATACTACTTCGGAATGTGTTCGTAAAATAATATTAAGTGCAATCGCATCTGTGATTGAAAATGTTTTGTGGCACACACAGTCACACGTATATATTGACGTGATTCTGACCCCGCGTCTTTTCTTATTTATTCTATGAAATAGGTAACATCCCTGTTCTAAAAAAGCCACTACACAATATTCTCTTATTTCAATTTTTCCCGTAACATGAATCTTTTTCCTCACAGATAGTTCGCCATTTATTGCATTATCGCATCTTACCATATAATTCGACTCCACTCACAGATACATTCTACTGAAAGCATTTTAAAATACAACGCATCCTATAACAACAATACCCAATAGCATATAATAACAACCTGTTCATAATTGTTTTTAAAGTTTGTTTTCTACACACTTAGGAAGAGCTAACATTATCAATCACCTTTCAAAAGTGCACCTTTGTTTACAATAATGCATGTTTGACCATTAATATTTTAATGTTGTACTCGTAAGGACTTTTTTTGTAGTCAGCTACATCCTCTGCTATTTTTCTCGTAAAATATTAATGTTCGTCAAAATTACATTATTTCCTTTAATTTCTTAAGTAACTGTAGACAATTAAACGATATTACTCGTGATAAATTGACTATTTGCGAAAGTTTGGGAATTGGCGTTCCAACATTCATCTAACTTCCACAAACTCCTAAAATACGAAGCATACGTTCGACTACTGCCAAGTCCAACACACACGTAAGTGTCATTTTGAGTTCTTCCTACCGCGTAAACAAAAACATTCTCACACCCAAACAAAACACGTCGGAGTATTCCATCAAATCATTCTTTACTTCTCGGTATTTGCGAATTCAAATATGGATACATTCCATGGTTCGTGTCATATATTATTTTTAAGTGTGCTAAATTATATCGTTATTAGTAATTTGAATAGTAAATTTTTAAATCAGATAAGATTATAATTTTGTATTCTTATTTGGTAAAAAACGTTTTATTAGTCATCTGAATTGTAATTTTTTTATTGGTAAGAACATGATTGTTCTGTTGTCTTCAAGTTAAGTACCTTTTATGATGATAAACTATTTTTAAGAAATTTCAGTGTAATTTACACGAAATCAATTGAAGAGTCTATCAATAAATCAGTGTGCACTCGGTAAATTATCAGTAACCCAGTTTGTGCCTATCAAAAAGTGATTGATAGGTATGTTACAAAAAAACCGATGACAGGTATTTTCAAGGTCTTGGTACACACACGTAGGAATAAACGTTTCCGCTACATATTTGATCTAAAACATACAGGCGACTCCGGTTATAGTGAACTCTGAAATAGTGAACCCTCGGTTATATTGAACTTCAGTCAATGGTTCCATTTTACTTACATTACATGTAAGCATAAGAAGACTCGGTTATAGTGAGCCTTAACGTCGGCTATAGTGAACGCAGAAATACAAATTCGTCCTAGAAAATAATATATCGCCTCAATGCCACAAATTCCGACGCTAGGCAGCTTGAAAAAATGTCGGCCAATGGCCATAATAGAACTAGTGTCCCCTGGGGTAAAGGTGGAGGACCAGGAATGCTCGCCTTACGGATGACCTTTTTCCGAGTTTCACTGCGGAAACGAGGGCTATGTTCTGCGTGGCAGCGGCGACGCGCGTTTGCTCACTTCAGTTTCGATTTTGGTGTTACTTGATATACCGCGGGTCAAATCGTCTTGAGTTCTACGTAAGCGACAGGAAGCATGCGATATCCGCCGTGCCACGCGGTAAAACGACCAGTTTCATGGGCCGCTTATACCATCTCGTTTATTGTTGGGCGAGTGAAAGAGCCTTCAGAGATGGGACGTTATTCAAACAGTGCAAGAGGCATTGAAGAGTGTCAAGACTGTATTAAGATAATTAGACTCAGAGGACAATATAGAACCAATTATGAAGAGAGCCCGAACTGTAGAAAAGGATCTAGAAAAATTTCAATAACTAATGAAATATTACGAAGCAAACAGTTGAAATTGCTTTTTAAGGACAAATAAAAATGTTGAAATATTCTGCTCGTGCTGTTAATGTATTTTGCTACAACTCTATATTAATAAAATCAATTATGGTGAAATTCTGTTTAATTTTGATATCGTCGGATATAGTCAACTAAAAATGTTAGTCTCCAGAAGTTCACTATAACCGAAATCGACTGTATTTGCCATAACACTCCTTATCAAATGCGTGCCTATGTTATTGTGTAATTGCTCAAATGTCTGATATATATTCGGTTACATTCAACAGTGACACTTAAGTGCATATCTTTCAATGTTTACTGATTATTACGTTCTCGATTACAACTTACGTAGTATAAATTATTCAATGCTGTTGGGAAAAGCGGCTGATAAAAATTTTAGAATTGTAGATTCCTAGAATTGTACAAACAGTAAAAGTGGACAAATGTTGTTCCGTAATTTAGCAAATTACTTCCTCTAATATGTTGTGTATTCATAATCCACGTTTTGTAGATTCTTGATATCGAAAAATTGGTTTACGGCAAAACGTCTACCCGTCCGTCCGCCTGGGAACAACGCTTGCGACTAAATCATAAACAAGATTTTTTAACAGAATTGATATTCCCCAATCAACCTGGCTGATGTTTCGGCCCCTTGAATTTGAAATTGATATTAAAATTTGGAGGTACTCTTCATAAAGCCCCTGGGACATTTTCAATATTTTAAAAAAAATGGTGCCATCGATTTTAATTAAATTTTGTTGTTGGATAGTCTGACCCAAGTAATCATCCAAGTATATGCACCACTTTTGAATGCATAACTTTGTGATAATTGAACATATTCATTTCATTTGGTTATATTAGGATAGAAATTACGGAAGTAAATCTCGAAACGTAGTTGCTGCGATTCTCAATAGAGATTTGATAAATATAAAGCAATTAGTCAAACAAGACAAAATTTTTGTAAAAATAAAAATAATATTAATGTTATTACTTTCGAACAGCCTACTAATATATAAATGTCGAAAATAAGCTCTTTGACACCCGCCTATTCCGTAGGTACGAGTACTAAGCGTACTTCTAATCTAGCTCTTCTGAAGTTGGACTTTCAACAGAGAGCATTATTAATTTAATGTTGAAGAGGGGGAGAAGAAGAAGAGAATTGCTTATAGTAGATCAATTCTAAGATTAGCAAGCCTTACATTTCCTTCATGAATATTGGGATCTTGTATAGGACTGTTGACGACTGCACGGTTAGTTTGACCGTCTTTCAATAGAGCTGCCTGACAGCTTTCCTGCAGCATTGATTATCTGGTTAGTTGGCATTCGAGTTTCGAAGGTAAATCTGATCACAGCTCTCCATCCGATTGGATGCGTAAATGGCCTGTGACAGGAACCACAATTACTGTCATCTGCGCACGCAGTTTCCTTCCATTCAGACGTATGCAATCCGCATTACTCTCCCGCACGACGGAACAAGGATTAACCACGAACAGTGTAGAGGATATGGTTTATAAGATTGTAGCGCGTACATTTGCCACAAATAAATATCTATTAAATACCATTTTGAAACACAAGTTATATTTTCCCAATACAAAAATAGTAATAAAAATAAATTATTGCTGACATTTGGAAAGGAAAAAAAAATACATGGTCATGACGGGCATTTAGATAACGTTTTATTTTTGTTCAGTCGAATCCTAACAAACCTTTTTAATGTCTACCTTAAAACATTTCAAAACATTAGAGCATAGAGAATATTGGAGTATACTAATATGTTTTTAATTACTCGAATTGTGAAACCTCTCCTGGAAGTCTACACACGTTCCCTTTTCCAAGCTTTGCTTCTAATAATAATAATAATAATAATAATAATAATAATAATAATAATAATAATAATAATAATAATATAATTATAATAATAATTATTGTTGTTGTTGTTGTTGTTAGGTGAAGAATGCGAACGGTTTTATTTTTGAAGACATTTGAGAACGTTTTTTAAATTATGATTCGAGAAAATTGAGGCATCTTCCAACCCATGAACTTGGAAAATGGGCGCTAGTTTATGCCCATCCATTGAAGGTGTCCGGAGGCTTCTGTGGTGAATGCGGCCCCGCTGCTCAAAGCGCGCGCAACGTTCTCTCTTGTCCGCGTGACGTCCCTGTGGAGCGTGTCGGGTGGTGTCCCAAAGCAACGAGCAGGCGGTCGGCGGCGCGCCGCCACCAGCTACCCCTCGGGCCCTCGCCCGCCGCCGCCCGCCGCCTACGCGCACATCCCATGCGCCGTCCGTGTGGGCGCGTTTGCTACTCTTTCAGGCACCTGCTCTGCAACTACTAGTGACTCGATGGATTGATGTTCCGGGGCATAACAATGGTTATGCTCATTAGTCCCGTTAGAATAGTGGATGTTATGTCACGGGAGGTGGCAGAGATTCCTTATCCGCTGGATGCTGAGATCCGGAACCGACCTACACGTGGGTTTGTTGGGCAGTTCCTCCTCCACGTATTTCTTGCAACGGGCCAACTCTGAAGCTCCCGACTCATCTCCCGGCATGTGTGGAAGTGTGCTGCGTAAGGGGAGAGGCTAGAATAACGAAGACGAAGTGAAGATCACGCGCGGTCAGTTGCCCATTTCTTATGGTACTCCTGCGGCATGTGCTTGTTAGTGAGCAGAGAAAACACGTAAAACTGCCGATGAAAGTAACCAGCTGCTCGAATTCCCTCCAGACAGCTGTTGAACACATAGCTAAATAGCTTGTATGGCCTCCGTCGGGACTCGCACCCTACGTCCTGCCGGCCAGAGTTACTGCACGGACGGCGGGTCTGAGATAAACTGAGCAGGTTAGAGTTATTCGAAAGTTATCTCAAATATTGTGAGGAATTATGTATGGAAATAACAGGAAATGTGTCGTTGTAAAATTATGAAATGGGAATTGATTATATCTAAAATTATGATATGTGTTCTATATTCTGATACGGGAATTGTTGCTGATTGGAGCGTTCTGAAGTAGGCCTGCGCGTAGTGGGCAAAGCACGAACCCAAAGCTGCGGGTAGTGACCTCCTGTCCGGTTGTCAAAGTTGTGAAGTATTATGACCACCAGTGTCTTCCTGCGTACCTGCGTGCTGGTGGACTGTCTTGTCTCGATATTAATTAGGCCCTTGTGCGCACCTTTGAAAACGCGTTCCGAAAATGACGGTGGAGCGTATCTTCGGCGAGAGAGCTATCTCGTGGGCGGGGCCGCGGCCAGGGAGTTGCCTGCGGACAGCTGCGGGGCTTTTAGCGTTAGTGGCGCTCTATCGCACGAGGCGATAACACCCCACTCCGCCGCCCGGCGACCGCGACCCATATCCACGCTTCCGTCGCGGCACGTCACGTCACGCGGCGAACTTGACCAATTTTCGAGGTCCTTTAAATGAAATAGTTGAAACTGCTGTTATAACCCATTGTCATGAAGAACAGACAGCAAATTCTTCTCTTATTTTTTGTTCGACTACTCAATCTTAAACTCAATCTTGATAAAGCTGTGTTTTTCTTGCGTTTCATCGAGATGATCAAAACTTTTTTCTACATTCTTCTTAGCTTAATAATACCTTGATTTATATTTTTTTCTTCTTTGAGTACATTATCATTTTCTGCAGAACCTTTCCTTGCTAAATTATTTTGTAAATTTTAGAAAAATAATAAATTACTGGAACTGTCTCTTTTTATTTACCAGTATTTCATAAACTTTGGGGAATTACCCCTGAATTTTTAAGCAACAGCTGTAGTGTAGTACACGTTTATCAGAATCTGTCTGATATGGGAAGAAAAAACATCCAGGAAGTATTTATCTGCAACACATGTCCATCCACGCTTCCAAAGGTATCAACAGTTCCCCCAAATTGATAGAATTTAAAGGCTTGCGTTGCCGACTAACACTGTGCGTGTAAAAGGCCTCCGTTGCGCATCTAAACCGCATTTAAATTTGTAAAAATATCAAACTCAACACGAAAGTACTACAGTTCACGTTCACGACCACCCCTCAACACTATAAATCATCTTCTCTATTAATACTGACGGGCAGATCTGATATGACGAGTGGCAAGAAAATCACCTTAGGATAAGAGAGCATTTGGAAGAGAGTGAACGTTAGAATATATAAAATATCGACCGCAGTCCGCATCACACATCTAAGATTCGTTCGTCACGTAGCAAACGCGATCGATTTCCCAAGACCTTTAAACGAAACACTCTAAACTGCTGGAGATCGTTGTCATAACGAACACTCAGAAAAAGAAGAGACAACTGGATATTTCTGATTTATGGGACAGTACTGTTAGATAAGAGTGTGCTGATACAGTTTTGTAATTCTTCTTTGTATGGTGGGAATACACGCGGGCTTGTGGAGTTTTCACCTACAGGTCTCTCCACATGCGGAGCAACGCCTAAGCTCTAAGCTTCCGACTGAGAGAGGAGAGTGGGGAGGATAGGACAAGGAAGGGGAAGGAAAGATTGCGTGCGATCCGTGGTTCGTTTATTAGGGTACTGATGCAGCATTTGACTGGTATTGATGGGAAACGTATCGATCAGAGCAGCCATCCCCTAGAATCATCCTTCAGACTGCGGTGGATTTGGACTTGGCTATTTAGCTATTGTCGAAAATCCGGCACTAGTATCGTGGGACCTCCCGACCAGAGTCGCTGCTGAGATAACGGCAATGCTGGCTCTGAGCTACACAACAGCGATCTCGAAATCACCGTAAGAAACCACGGAAAAGATAACCGGGCTGCACAAAGAGGCTAGCTGCTAATGTTCTTAGACATTATTGAATTCTCAAACAGGCAATTGGCGTCGTTCAGTCAAGCTGCCTAGTTGCCATCGAAATCTGAAACTGTCGCGACTCGAAATTTGTTCTTGCCGATCTAAGAAATTTAACTTACGGACTTTGCAAGTGCCTACGGCCAACGGGCCCAGTTGATGTTTTTTGAGTACGGCCTTTAGACGAAAAGCTTAAAACAGTTGAAACGGTTGGAAAACATTGTTACACCGAGCGCCCAGAGGAAGAAGGAATGTCTGGATCTGGTTGATTTTTGTGGCAGTGTGATTAAGACTGATGATACAGTTTCTGTTCCGTTTTGTATCTCGGATATCAGAGAGTTTGGAGCATTGTAGTACATGGAACCGAGGTTTCTGGTGTGAATCCCAGCTATGACGTGTTTTTAACGTTGTGATTGTCGAATGAATATTACATGTGGCTGTTACCTCATATCTAGCTTGAATCATCATCTTATTCGCTATTGTTAATCGCTTTTCCGTAATACCACTGAAGATCAACCTATCATCGTTTACATGGTGGAAGAAATAAACAAAAATCGCCGGCGGTCAGGATATACTTAGCGAATTACTCCTCCACTATCAACTGAACCAACCTACGAGGTTTGCTTTTCCGATTTAACGAAAGTACTGTTCCAAACGAGTGTTTATCGTGTGATTAATTTTCCCTGTAGTGTCACATCGTGATAAAATTAAGTTGTTTAAATAACCTAGATACTTATAGTGTAATATGGATCAGTGTTGAAAATGTATTTCCGATTGTGGAAACAAATAGGGGCCGTTCTGTGGAATTAAAGTTGTAGAAATGTTAATACCTAAGGACTTCCTGTTATCACAGACAATCCAAGTGAAATGTATTACTAGGTTATAAAACTTTATTATGTGTGCCCGACAATGTTCTAACGTTTCATTGCCTCATTCACACGGAAGCTCTAAGAAGCTTAACAACGACACTGATGTTCTAATATATTTATTAGAGCGCTGGTGTCCTAATGCCATCTTTACAGCAATTTTCACGAGTGAAAGAAGAGTTGTCTCAAATCTTATCGGAAACGCATTTAGATGCACGTATTTATTAATGTTAATATTTTATTTCAGTGTTATGATAGAAGTATTACCCTATAAAATTGTCAAAGAAATTTGGCTTTTTACAATCACCTCTACCATCATACATGCAGTGAAAGTCAATGACAAATCCCCATAGCATTCATCTACCTGGACAAGGAAGGTCATATATATCTAAGTCTCCTAACTTACATAATCATGGTAGAATGGGCCACATGTATCATTAATATTTCAATCTTGAGAATCAGCTGTCCACGAAATGGAGGTAGGATTCTAACGTTGGCAGCCCTGCTGACGTGCGGTTTTGTGAATTGGCTGCTGTTGTTGACGCGGCAGCGACCGTAGCGGCGCGCGGCAGGTCGCTCGGAAACTTTCCAACTCGTCCGCTCGCCCGCAACTCGGCGCCTGTCGTAAATTTAGCCCTTATTCCTCGGCCGTGGGCGTGGCTCAGCCGCCGCCGTCGCGCAAGTCGCACGTCGCACGCCAGGTGTCAGGAGCGTCGAGTGTCAGTCACTTGGGAAGATAGCGACGGATGGGTCTCCGCTTAAATGATAGTAACAATATCGATTACTTGGTTGATAAGTGATTCCAGGCGCGTCAACTGCTAAGGTCATTGGTCCCGTAAGTGTAGTACATAGTTTTTCTTCGGGAGATGGCTGTAATAGTCCCACTCTGGCTGGTGAGGTCCGGCGCAGACCTACGTCGGCTTGCGGGGGTAAACAGGTATCTCAAAACAGCTGGGACAAGCTGTAAGCTCCCGACCGGTCTCTCGGCATGTGTGGCACTGTAGTGCTTGTTAGGGTAAGTGTGTGTAAGGGGGTGAGGATAGGACAAGGAAGAAGTAGGCACGATCGCCTTCAGTCCGTGGCGTTCGTTAAGGTACTGCTCCGGCATTCGCCTGGTGTTGATCGGAGAGACCACCAGAAAACTACCGATCAGAGCAGCCGGTCGCTACAATTCTCCTCGTGAAAGCGTAAACGTGTTGTAAATAATTTTTAGATGTTAAAATGCCTGGTTTTTATTAACATGTTGTCTTTCAATGTGAGTTGTATCTATCAAGTCAAAATGCAAGAAATCGAAAATATTACTTCTTCTCTACTAGTTCCTATTCAAAGCAAAGAACATTTGTATGTAGTATGTCTCATTTAAATTAAATTTAAAAAAAACATATTTTATGTGCATTTAAAATACTTATCTCGTAGTTTATCTTGTTAATAATCGGAATGATTTATTCCCAACCCGATTTCTGTGTGAATACACAAGAGATGTCTCCATTTTTTTGGCTATTTGCAAATTAAATTGATTGTGCTGTTTAACGTCTATATCTGCGTAAATGAATCATGATATTTCATTTTTCCTATTTTGTAATTTCGATGTGTGAACTTTTTATAATTTCTTTATGTTATTTCCTTTGTTTCAGGTAAGGAGCTCGGCGGTGTGCATTGTGACGAATGGAATCACGATGTCTATTGAAAAATAAAAGCAGGATCCATGAATAAATACATTATCACTCTTTTCATTTTCTATGATTGTTAAGGATGCTGCACATCATATGTAAGTATTACATGAAAATCTTGACATTGAATCTATTAATCAATACGGCAAAAAATGACTCCCTCTCGCAGGCTCCTTTACCTCTCATTTTTTATTTAAATTGGACCATCCAAAGTTATGATTGGTGAATGTCCATTTAGGGCACATGAGAACTTGTGATCATTGTGATGGTGGTGATAAACAGGACTGACCGTGTGTAAAATGAGCATGAACATGGTATTTATCGTGTAATGCAACTGCCTAACATACCAAAAGTACTCAATTGAACGTTGACTTTTTTTCTTCAATACAATTTTTAAAAATATATCTTAAAATTAGATTGTGTGCAATTTTCATAAAAAACACTATGTGTGTTCGCCTAATTTCTGCTTGAAGTTACTGATTTTTTTTCTAGAAATCGATTTCAATTTTATTCCACGTATGTAGCAAAGGGCCCTTTAAAAATAGTGCAGATGTAATTTTCATTGAACTGTCTTGATTTTCAAATATTGCCAAAGTGAAATACATTTTGCGAGAAAGTTTGTGCTGTTGGAGCGAAATAGTAAAATGCTACATCGCTAAAATCTATAATGAAAATATTAATAAGTGAGCTTTGATGAATTGTACGTTCGGCTCGGAACTAATGTTTTGTCTTGTGGACCATCGCATCGAAAACTTCTTGTTTGTGCCCTGGCGATCGATTCCCCGTCACGACATTTCAGTGCCGCCGCCAAAAGATTTCCCTGCGTCACGAGGCGCGCGCTGTCTCCAGAGCATCTCGGGAGCCACGGCGGTGCCGAAGGCGACAAGTCACGCCTCGCCCATGTGCACAGCGACGGCGCAACGGTGGCGTTTACTCGTGTATTTACCCCGTTCCGAGGAGGAAGGGTGGTTTTGTTTTACACCGTTGACACTGGGTTTCGTTTTGCCCTCATCTACGAAACAATCGAGAGATTTTGATGAACGAAGAAGCGAGCGTGATTGATTGATCTTATTGATATTGATAGGCTATATAAAATTACAGATTATTTACACCTACACATTTATATACATTACATTCTTACATTACACATTTGCATACAATAATTTATTCTGTGTGTTACAGGTATTTAATAGAACTGTCAAATATGCAATGTCTTGATCACGATAGTAAAGGAGATTCACTATTTAAAGAACGATATTCAATGTCCAATGAAAGAAGTACTATGAAGAACGCGACATAGTGTATGTTCTGTTGAGAAAGAGCAAAAGCTTCCTTATGAAAGCTCTAATTATGTCTAAGAGGTTTTTGATCGATGAATACTCCAGCTTCTCTCAAACTGGTTTTTGGTCTGCATTCAATAGTAATATTGCTCTGTATTTCGGTTGTTGACCATTTTCCCTCTGCTTATTTTTAAAAAATTGGCGGAATTCTCAAAAAGAAACACATTTGAGGGTAGGATTTAGCACCAAAAATGCATTTTGGGGAGTTTTAGTCGCCCACATAGATCGATGTGTCATTCGTTTTGTTACAAGATGAATCGAATGGCACTAATTTTAACCATATTCTCCACAAAAATATCTCCAAGCGTTGTAGAAAAATGTGGTTTGGGGGCTTTCAAAACACCTTCAGAGGTATCGTGATGTGAACTACAATATTACCTTTGTGATATAAAATGAATCATCGCTTCTTGAAGTATTAAATACACGGAATTTAAACCTACTTTTGGAATGAAAAATAAGATTAAACAATATTTGTCTTGATAGTTTTTCATGGAACTTTCTATGCCTGAGTATCGACGAGGAAAAGCAAATGTATTATGTTTAAAATTTCGTTTTATTATGACCTTGCAAAATATGTTCTTTTATGGAATACACTCCCCTCGGCGTCACGATAAGCTAGTACATTGTCTTTTATCTACTTTGCTAATCTAAAGTTAGATTGCAATCACTTTCGTCGTAATAAGTAAAAGGTAATATTGTGTAGTATCACGTATACAGTACGAAAATAATATAATAACAAATGTTTAAGTTGTAAAAAAGAGTCAAAGATGCACCCCACTCCAAAATGAACGTATGGATCCGCCCTTGGGGCTAACAGCCTGTTGAAAAGTCTCCAGTGTATTGTATAAAGATGTACGGTCCTCTTTTTTAAAAATAACTGCGTATTATAAGAGCGAAGCGAATGCCCACTTCGGTGCAGCGTCGTGCTTCCTCCCCCGCGCGCTTCCTTTGCAGCGAGTGGGCGGGGCCGGCCCGGGGCAACGCGGCCGCGCGTGGCGGGCGCCAGGGCGAGGGCGAAGGCGAAGGCGAGAGCGAGGACTAGGGCGAAGGGGAGGGCGAGTGCGAGCGCAGCGAGTGCACCTTCCGCGCGGCCGCACACGGTCGATGCGAGGACGCCCGAGCTCAGCAGCAGCAACTGCAAGGTCGGCTCCGCGCGCGCGCGCGGGTCAAGGTCACGGACTGCGCGCTCTCAATGGGCCGCCCCCGCTGCGCACGCCGACCCGACCCAACACAGCACCATCCTACCCCGATACTCAGGAGCGGATCCACGGGGAGGGAAATTTCCCCTCCCAAAACTTTTCAGTAACTATTCATTTTAACTTGTCAAGAAAACATTTTCTTGACAGTTATAAACATTAAAACGAATAAAATTGTATCGCAACATGAGCAGTTTACTCTGCGTCGATCTACATAGTCTATAATATGACACATTGGACCGAACATTTTGAATAAAATAAACTCCCCTCCCCAAATTCGTCTCTGGATCCGCCCCTGCAATACGCCATGCCAGGTCACCCAGACCCATTCCAACCGGCCCTCCCCTCCCCTCTCCTCCCTCACCGCCCTAATCATCTCACCCTTCCCAACTCACCCAATCCCAACTTACCCATCCCACCCCCACGCACCTCATTCTACCTTAACCGCCCCCGTATCCAATTCTACCGCTTTTTCCGTTGTTATCCGATCTCTCCGCCTTCCACTCAGACAAGCCCCCACTCCAGCTGCCCCGCTCGTAGCTTCAGCTGGTCCGCTACACGCCACCGCGCTTGCTTCTCGAGCGAGGCTTATGCTACATACATCGATGCTTCTGGTACCCTTTATATGCGCACTATAAAAGAATTTTGGTTGAAAACTGACTAATTGATATGGATTGCTCGAAATAGTTCACTGACATTCGTTACTTGGACAGTTTTGAAAGGGGTGGTTGAGAGCTGCCGCGTTGGTGCGTCAAGGCCACTGCTTCGCGGGCAGCGTCAGCGTGCCGCGCCCGCTCCGCCCCCGCTCCGCCCCCGCTCCGCCCATGCTCGCCCGAGGCTTCCGCCGGCTGCGCGCCTCAGAATAGGATTGCACCGCGTCGCGACCGTTTGCGTTGCGTTGGTGCGCGGCCAGCAACCGTGCCGGAACGTGGGCGAGTAGCGTCTCTTGTACTAGAAACAGTGAATTCAACCACGCGTAACCGACATCGATACCTCAAACAGTAGTGTATGAATAGATACGAAATTTTGACAGGCTCTTCTTGAGCGTTGCTGCAAAGTTTGGTAAAGAATAATACAACACGAATGCGAAAAATAAATGGTTTAAATATGTTGGTAGAAGCACCACGATCATTATTTTTCGCCTGTCTCTCAGAGCAGATTGGTTCCCAATATATTCCGCCAGACGTCAGTAGCGGCGCAGCAGAATACCTAATATTACCTAAGGCCACTAGCTGTGCGTAAGATAAAAAAATCATCACATAGCAATATACTGTACAAAAAATGAACGAAAATTATAGTATTTTATTGAAATTTCAACCATTTACATTTAAAATAAAAATAGTAAACACCGTGATATTGCTAGTTCACCCTACCCAACTCACCCCTACGCACCTCACTCCATGCCTAGAACTCCATGGTTGACATATTTTTGGTAAAGAGTTTCATACCTGACTTTCGATTTTTAAAGTTAATTTTGCAGTTTCCTTTCGTTTAGGCGTGTCAGCGTGTAGAGCTGTTAAACCATATACGCCGGTTCAAACCCGTCCGAAGTAGATTTGTTTAGAGCAAAAAATTCCGAATTGACATGCAGTCCTTCCGAAGATAAGAAAGTAGTCCTTACCTTATATGGCATGTAAAAACATCCCACGTCTGCGATACCTCTTGGAGTCAAATTTGCGAGTACGTCGTATTCGAAGTAATATACTTTAGATTCTGATCAGCATGCATTGCGGTGAGCTGCCTGCCCCCCTACAGGCAGTATCTGATACGAACAAACAAGTAAAATGAAAGTAATTAGTGTCGATAGATCTCCCCGAATCAAACATCCTGATTTGTGAAGTGGCTTCTGAAGAGTTTCTTTTTTATCCATAAAGCAACATTCCGCACTTTATAGGTCGTAATTTTAAATGTGAAAATACCATTACCAACTTCGAACGGATAAGCCCTGAACAGAGTAATGCATCATACACGACCGGTAATGTCCACGAGTAAGCATATCAAAATTGCTAAGGGATTATTAATGAGCAGACATAGATCTACATTAAATACCGTGGTGCGCAGAAAACTGTGGTGAATATTTGTTGTTTTTGGTTTACGCACATTTTAAATAAGGAGAAAAAATCACAAATGCATTACGAACGTGCGAGAACAATTTTTTTTTCTCGAAAATGTGTAAGACCTAAATAAGGTTTTGTTATTTTGTAGTAATTAAACGCATTGATAATTTTCTTAAAATTAATCATTTTAAAAGGTAAATAAGCATTTATGATTGTTATAACTAATAAGTATGTGTAATTTTGTTATATTAAATAGGTGATGCATTTTGTGTCCTAGGCTCTTAAAAAACGTTATTCGTGCCCGCAAAGGGACACGAATTTTATTGGGGGTAGGTGAGTTTTGTGATGACGCTGGGTTTGAGGGGACGTGTCGGAAATGAAGGGAGATAGACGGGGACAGAAGGGGCTTGAATTGTGTTTCTTAGGCAGTACTCTACAGGATGACACTTTTTGGAACCTGCTATTACATTTTTTAAGCTCTGGCTCTTCCGAGGGACCCCTGCTCTGTAGAATGGGTGGTGAGAAACGTACAGATAGCCGCTATCTTTGTAAAATTAAATTAAAGAAAAACGACGTTAATAATCTTTCGTGGTGAACTATATTTATAAGGAGATTATTTGATTTTGTCATCTCATTATATTTTCTAGTGGGGTTAGGTTCTTCTTGTCATCTTCATCTTGGGCTGCTGATATATCTTTTATCACAGGGCCTGTAGTGATATATTCGTTTTGGGGTACGGTCACTACCCATTCTGTGTTATTTGGATCCTGTATTATTTTACTTTATTATTGGCAGTACTTCTTATTCTTCTTTTATTATCTCACTTTCTATTTTTTCTAACACACTGGTGCCGTTCACTTGTCTCAGGAATCTTGACTCAGACGTCTGTATTATTGTAACGTAAAGAAATATCCGTCCGAAAAGCTCCCTTAAAGAAGTATTGAAGTAGCCATTGTTCTATAAAATGTGAGTTGTTTCCCCATTGTTTTGTTACTTAGGCATCTTATAATTGTAGCACCATGTTTTAAAATCTTTGAGTTTTTTATTTTAATGTGGAGGGGTATTTGATTTTGTGTACAATTTAATTTCAACACTTAGCAATAATAAATAGAATGGTTATTCCCGCTCAGCAAGGCGTGACAGCGCTGCAAGGCGCAGCCTGGAATACTGGACCTCACGGTTCAGGGTCTGCCTGTTCGAAGATTCAATTATGAGCCATTTTCACTCGCAAAACAATGATTTAAAATGCAGAATTTTCATACAATTGGTATTTATTTATTAGTAATTAGTTCTTGAATGCTTTAGTCATTTTGTTTTCGTTTTAACTGTTTGTGCCTTTCTTTCACATATAGTAGTCGTGAGCGCATTTATGATGTAATATAGTGCCTATATCTGCTAAGCTCGTTCAGAGACATGTCAAGATATACGTGCAAATAATGGTAGTTACTTTCGTAATTAATGACGTTATTTCTTCAGCTTACAGTTTCCTTCATTGTAACTATTAGTATTGTTCTTCTCGCAGAAGATCAGAAACTAACTTTACAATTTCATTCATGCTGTGTTGTGCTGAAAAATTCTTACATTATTTGTTACAGCTTGAAATGTAGAGTAATCATTCTCTTTTTTTAGAGAACAATTTCGTGATATCTTAGCTTTGTATTGGCTAAAACCCTTCAGATACGAATCTTCTGCCGTTTCGTTCAGTGTCTTCGCGATTGGCACTTGTTCGCTAAGGATAGAGTACATTTCCCCGTGTACATTCCAGCTGTTTTGTGAGTGGTTAGCGTAGACTGTAACGGGATCAGACCTGTTAACTGAGACGGGTGCATTTCATTACAGTGGGCCATCCACGTCTTGGAAATGTGTAAAACATTTGACACAACAAATGAATAAATTACAGAGATATTAATTATGAAAAAAACTCTGGTACCTATCACAGGTGGCATATTCTACGACACAGGGATGCAAATGTGGATCCCACGATATTGTAAATGTTGTAGTTATGAGGTGATTGAGGAAAAATAGTGCAACATATGTTATATCTGCCACAATAAAGTTTGTCCATGAAATTTATTTTCTTTTTGTTGACAATATATGACAACATACTTTCTGAATGTGCCTCGTAATTCAATCGCTAATGAATAAAAATGAAAATTGTATAATTGTCACTACAAGTATTAAAATGTGAATTGCCCTCCGGCCTTATAACAAGCCTTATTTAATGATATTATTATAAAGATTAAAACGCAGAAGGAATAACAAAGGAAAACGTAAATGGAGTGACCATTTGGAAACATTTGACACGCGATATCCCAAGCAAACCCTAATGTATTAGCGGAATGGGGCGAGAAACCAATGGGAGCTAACAAATAATAAAAATACCTAAAATTCTAACTGAAGTCGGAAGATGGGAATTTTTGCAAAAACCTCTTCAAAGAAGAAGAATTTGTCGAAACACAATAAAAAGAACAAGAAGGGGAAAAGGATGGTCTTCAGCGTAAATACTCAGTAGATAAGCTGTTTACTAACTAAATTATTTTTTTACTATATTTCGGAAATCCTTTATAATCTCACAAAGGGATAACATTCAAATCCAGCTTATTCCCTCCTTATGTGTGTCGTAAATTATCCCGTTCATATCAAACCATGTGTGGGCGCCAAATGACTTTTGTCTCATTTGTAAAATTTTTATAGCTGACAGGAGCTTGTTTTTGATAGCCTTATCCGTAGGTGCTACTGAATGGCAAAGGTTTGTAATCGCGAATTCCGCGGAAAAAGATCACAGAAGTAGGTGTTAGCTCGGGAACTGTCGTGAAGATAATTTATTTAAGCGGGTCGGCCCTCCTTTCTTTAGGCAGTACCGCTGAAATGTTACCTCTGGGTATGCAGAGAGCGTGAGAAAAGAGAGAAAGAGAGTTGTGGACATTCAACAAGTACTATTAGTGCGTAGAAAAGAAAATAATAACGTGAAAGAGTGTAGTTAGAAGACCCCTCGAAAATTATCTTGTTGCGCGTAAATTTCTTGTTCGTCACAGCGCGGTGCACGGGCGCGTGACTTCCACTTCGGCGCGACCGCGGCGGACCGGGCTCGCGAGGTAAAGGGCGCGTGCGGCGCACACGAGATCGATCACCGCCCCGTCCCGCTCTAGCCCCGCTCTAGCCCCTGCTCTAGCCCCCGCTCTAGTCCCGCTCTAGCCCCCGCTCTAGCCCCGCTGTAGCCCCCGCTCTCTTCCAGCTCTAGGCCCCGCTCGACCGTTCTCGCCCCGCTCGAC